>ML251295.1:0-22128 GCA_005239495.1 Nicotiana undulata | reverse complement strand
AAAGGGGGGGGGGGGGGGTGCTAGGCAGACACTCAGGTTAAAAGGTAAAATTCTAGGGCGACAGACAAAAGCATATAGGACTACAATTAAAGGGAACATATAAAATCAAGTAAAGGCTCAAGTTTACCTCCACAAATAATGCAATTAGACAACACGACTCAAAACACAGTTAAGGGCAGTATTTAAGTTCAGAATCCTAAGACATGGTGTCTAAGTGAGTTCGGAATATTACAAACATGCAAACCTGTTTTATTACTCAGAAAAGGGTCCTAATCAATTTGCCTACTGATTCGAGACCTTTTAAGCATTGAGCAACATATACATGAAGGCAGATTTGTAGTTTTAGACAAATTAATCACCTAGGGCTTGCCTAGGTGTGAGATAGTATATACCAATTACCAGAATTACTTAGAAGAGAGCTGTTCAACATTGTATTACCTAAACATGTTGTTATAGGCGTTTAGAATACAGACTTATTATCACCTGGTTGCGAGGATTGAATGAAGCAGTTTTTTTACCAGTAATTAGGCTAGGTGTGCTTTAAACAAATGAGATGCAATCCTAAGGACATGGTATCTAATGCACAAGGATGTTGTATGGTGCAGAATCAGAAGCCTAAACATGGTCTCTAAATGCACAAATATTGCAGTGTTTCAACATGCTTTCATATGCAAAGGTGACAGGTTTATTAGTTGTTTAACTAGAACATGATCTCTACGCGTAACATGGTAAAGTATGATTGCAGATTTGTTAACATAATTATTCTAAGACATGCCCTTTTTTAGATTACATTTCAGAATACATGGAAAGAATCACATGGTAGCAGTTTTTTGTTGTTATTATTGATCCTATGATAATGTTTTTCTAAGTGAAGGTAATGAGTGATGATATGCTGAAAGAAAAGCATATGTATGAACCTAAGTGACATGGTATCTAAATGCATGGCATACTTGATTCCTAGACATGGTTACTAATGCACACATAGAAAAAATAAACCTAGAAAACATGATATCTACCAATACTTATACTATATCATGCATATCCCCACTCATTTTCACTATCCAACCCTAGAATTACTTTTACAAATTATTACAAGCCTCGGAATAAGAATTACATAATTAAAATAGAAAAAGAAGAAGTTAACTATAGGGAGCCTTCCATAGTAGGCCCAAGTATCCAGGTCCTCAATGCCATGTAATGTTATTTCATAACCTATCATAATCCGGGCTTGTCAGAGCTCCCTAAGGATCTCAGAGGATCCCGGGTAGTGCTCACACCCAGATTTCATAGCCAAGATGGAGTAAGTGCAGTGTGGAAGAGTCAGCTCTTGTGTGTCAAAGTTCAGAGGGAGTTCAAGGGTCCCTAAGCAATGCTCACACAAAAGGGGCAGAACCTAGTGTCTAAGAGTATAGTGAAAGTGCTCATAGTTTGAGGAGTTAGAGAGAATAATTTTAAAGCAGTTTGGAACATTTTTGGGAAAAAAAGCAAGCAGGAACAGTTCTGGAAAAGAAATTACTTGAAACATTCTTGTAAAACTAGGAGAAAGTAGTTTTAGAAAAATAACAGATTGAGAAGAGCAGAGTAATCAACAAACAAAGACCAAACCCAAAACATGTTTAGTACCACACAGAGAACCAAGTCAGGTTCAGCAACCAGGCTTTCACACAGGGGTAGCATGGGTTGGGAACACATAGGTCACATGATGACAAACATGTAATAGGTAGCACACAGTCCGAAATTCTTAGGGATTCAGGGGATTGGGGACATAGTAAAGCATATAAGTAACCAAGACAAGATCAAATACAGTAAGGTCTACCAAAACTAATATACCAAACATAAACGGAAAGGTTCCATGAGTCTTTGAACACATAAAGGCAGGCTACCAAACAAAGGAAACTGTATATACTAGGTAGAACATGCAATCCTAGTTACATGTTGGAAATCAGAACAATAAGTAAAAAAACAGATGAGAATCATCAAGAATTGTAACAGCAATGTAAACATGTTGGTTTGAAGACTAAAATATAAATTAGGACATACTAGTAGAGTGTAGAGAACAATAACACAAAGCAAAATTGTAAGAGATGGACAATAGTTAGCCTTGGCTTGCAGCCGGCTAACTCAGATTCGTAGTGAGTAGCACAGAAGAGAGAATAGAGAGAGAGCAAGTTTAATTGTGAGAGAGGGTGCACATATTAGTTTGTGTCTGCGTGTCAATGCATGGATAAGGTATATATATAGTTTGGAACTAGGCGAAAAAATAAGGTAAAAATTAGACAGTCCAGTAATTATAGGACTCAGAGAATCAATTAGCTGTAAAAATCAGTACCAGTATTCCCTTAATTAAGGGAACTATTCAAACAGTGAGTAACAAATAAGGAAAGACCATATATAGCTTAGAAGAATGTAAAATAGTATAAGTATAACAGGCAATTAAGGTTCTGAATTGAAGGTTGAACTCAATTGGCTAGTAGGTGAACACAATTAAGGAAAATTATTATGCACATGACATATAAAGAAACAATTCCAAACCAAATTAAGTAGACAATTGAGACTAGGTTCAGAAAATATTAATTAAGGAAGTAATATCAATTAACAGTAAACGAATCAAGGTAAAAAATAGACTAGAGGTTGGAAATCAGTAGGAGTATCTCATAGGAAATCAGCAAGACTTTCGAATCATAGTGAATCAGGGATTCAGACAACACTAGTGAATAGAGATTCCAGTGTATGAACACATTCTAAAATAGGTTCAGAAATAATTAAGTAACAAATTGCGGAGAATTTGGGATTCGAACAAGCATAATATCAATTTAAGGGAATTAACACGAATTAATACAGATGCTAGGCAAGAAATCAGAATCCCTAACACATGAAATTAAGGGGTCATAGAGTTACAAAGTGAACAATGAGATAAACAGGAAAGCAAGAGAAAAATCAAAGACGAATAACATATGGTAAAGATCAATGAGTCACAGGACTCTTGAAACATAAACACATATGCAAACACATAGGCAAATCAGTAGTTTCAGGGTTTAGGTATAAAATTAGGGTTTTCATACTAGAGAATCTAGGAAGATGCTAAAAAACCATAGGAAAAATCATTCAAGAACGGGGTTACGAAACCCTAGTTGAAAAACGAAGAGTCGTTTTAGCAAAATCGGAGAACATTTGAGAAAACAACGAAACAACTTAAAGTGTACATAGATCTATCATAGATCTGAAAGAAAATCAGAAAATCATGAGTTTTAGGGTTTCAGAGAACCCAGAGAAAGAATGAAAAACCTTCAAGTTTCACCGGCCTTTAGTCGGAGGGGTCATAGATCTTACTCAGATGGCCGGAGGTGGCCGGAGATAACATGAGGGACCATGGGAGGAGTTGAACCGCTCCAGGTTCACCTGAGGGCCTCAGGGTGTCATTAGACCAGCGTGGGGTGAAGCAGTAGCTAAGAGATGATGAGAGGCCATGGTTTCCGGTGAGGGAAGTGGCCAGAGGAGACGAACAAACTTCATCGGAGAAGAAGAGACTGGAAGTCNGGGGGGGGGGGGGGTAGTCGTTAAGTCTTATTAAGGTAAGGATTAATCTGGTCCGTTGATCAGAAATGATCAACGATCCAGATTAAAAAGGGAATTGGGTCGGGTAGGCTTAGAGGTTGGGCTGGTTTTAATTGGGTTGGGGTCTGGGTAGATTGGGCTAAAATTAGGATTAAAAAAAAGTGGCTATTAGTTAAATACCCCTTTAAATAGATAAATAATTAATAAAATAAAAGCTAATAATTGTATAAAATTAATTTAAGGCAAAATAAATTAAATTAATGTAATTAACTAATATTAAAAATGTAAAATGACTAGTTATTGATTTAAAATGGTGTAAAATGCACAATTAGGCTATAATTGTAAAATTGTTGTAATTATAATTAAATAATGCCAAATTGGCTAATTTATGAAATGATTAAATTCTGATAGGATTAGAAAATGATATACTGAGCTAGGAAATATTTTAAAATTATTTATAACATAATTTATGAATAATTATTGAACATAAAGTACTGAATAAATTGGGAAAGAAAATTAATAAAATAATGGAAAATAATGGAAAAATACCAGTTATTATAAAAAGTGATTTTGAAGGTATATATGCAAATTTTAAAATAGTTTGAGGAAAAATTGGGTATCAACAGTTGCCCCTATTTACCCGGGAAGGATGAAAGAGTTGTCGGGTAAAGATATGATGGCCAATTTTGACTGAGCAAAATGGTTTGAAGAGATTTAGGCCGCACCCTGGTTTCTGAGTGGCTTACATATCCTTGGCTCTACAGGAATCAGGTCGTATGTAGTTAAGGGGTCATCGGCGAAATATACCGATGAAGTTGTACAAGAATGGACACAACGTATGGGGTTAGGTGAACAAACGGCTTATGGGAATTGATAGGAGAACTGGAGCGGGACCGCTCCTGCCAGGATGGTTGTTGCTTGCCGTATTACCTGCAAATGAACAATACAAGCGTATATTGTGCGTAATTTAAACATGATGCAAGTTCCTGTTGGACCATGAATGCTGTCTTTGGACGGTTAAGGATGACGTCCTTAGACCATGATGTCCCGGGCCATTAATTGCTTGATGCAGGATTCACAGACCATGAAATGATGTTCTCGGGCCATGAGGATGGTGCCTCTGAACCATGACGCCTTTAAATAATGATATGCAAAATGATAAAAAAGATCCTTATGCCATTGCATGGTGTTCTCGGGATATGAAGATAGTGCCTCTGAACGATGACGCCTTTGGATAGGTTGACGATATTTCAGCCCATGAAGATGCAATAGTATGATGCTAACAAGATAGAGCTTAGTCTTGCGAATTAAAGGGGCAGAGCTTAGCCCGAAAGGAAAGCTAAATAGATAATGCTTGAGGCATCAGTGGTTGCTTTTGAAAAGTAAATTGGAGGTAGCGTTTAGCCTCGAAAGGCAGAATAGTAGCCTTATGCAAATGCAAATGGAGGTAGAGCTTAACCCAGAAAGGAAGAATGGTAGTCTTATGCAAGATGCGAATGCAGATGGAGACATCGTTTAGTCTCGGAAGGTATTAAGGTAGCCTTATGCAAGTTGGAAGGCAGAATTGTAGCCTTATGCAATGCAGATGGAGACAACGTTTAGTCTCGGAAGGCAGAAAGGTAGCCTTATGCAGATGGAGGTAGAGCTTAACCTCATGCAAATGCAGATGGAGACAACGTTTAGTCTCAGAAGGCAGAAAGGTAGCCTTATGCAGATGGAGGTAGAGCTTAACCTCGGAAGGCAGAAAGATAGCCTTATGCAAAGATGTAAATGTAGATGGAGGTAGAGCTTAACCTCGGAAGGCAGAAAGATAACCTTATACAAGAAATAAAATGACAGTAGAAATTCTTAGCTGATAGCAGATTGCAACATTGTGATTATTGCGAGTGTTGTGACTACGGAGCATTATTTGTATTGATAGTAGATGCCGGCAAGTGTGATGGTTTTGAGGATTGTGATTTTGAACATGTGTGTACATCGAACTTTGGCCTTTGCGATTGTGATAAAATTTGAGACTTCTTTGCGTGTTTGTCCTTTGTGCCTGCATCCATAGAAAAATCGTGAGTTTTGTAAAGGGTAAAGGTTAGTTCGTATCCCTGCTGGCTCTACTTGACTCGTTCGGCTTGATCTGCGTTATTAGGAGTAGCAATTGCTAAACAAGCTGTTTCAAGAATAAGTATGCATGATTTTGTAAAAGTATAACATAAACATATAATTTAAAATAGTTTTAGATGAATCGGCGACCGTGACACGGTACGAGACATTGTAACCTCTCTTGCTACGGAATTTTGAGGGTCCTCCTCAAAATTCTTCCCCAGTTTGACGGATGGATGCTTCTGACTATTGCTCGTGCGGCGATCGGCTGAACTTGCTTCGGAATTTTGAGGGTCCTCCTCAAAATTCTGCCCCATTTTCAAATTACGGGGGAAAATAGAATTTTTATTGAATTGCGACCGAACCCATAGGGCTGCTTACGTATCCCCTCTTAAACGGGAATCAGGTCAGGCGTAGTTCAATTTACATCATTGATAGAAGCATAAAGTATTACACGTAATAACGCTTGACAGCATCTGAATTGATTGGTTTCGGCCAAACCTCTCCGTCCATTTCTACAAGTATAAGTGCTCCTCCTGTCAGCACTTGGTGAACCATGTATGGGCTTTGCCAATTGGGAGAGAACTTACCTTTGGCTTTGTCCTGATGTGGGAAGATTTTCTTTAACACCAGCTGCCCTAGTGTGAACTGTCTCAGATTGACTTTCTTGTTGAAGGCTCTGGTCATTCTGTTCTGATAGAGTTGACCATGACAAATTGCATTCATTCTCTTTCTATCTATGAGGGCTAACTTCTCATAACAGTTCTTTACCCATTCTGCGTCGCTGAGCTCAGCTTCTTGCATAATCCTTAGAGATGGAATCTCAACTTTGGCATGAATAACAGCTTCTATACCATAAACTAGCATATATGGGGTTGCCCCTGTTGATGTGCGGACTATGGTGCGGTATCCCAATAAGGCAAATTATAACTTCTCATGCCACTGCTTGTGCCTTTTTATCATTTTCCTTGATATCTTCTTGATATTTTTGTTGGCGACTTCTACAGCTCCATTCATTTGAGGTCTGTATGCTGTGGAATTCTTGTGTTTGATCTTGAAAGTTTCACACATGGCTTTCATCAAGTCACTACTGAGATTGGAACCATTGTCAGTGATGATCGACTCTGGAACTCCGAATCGACAAACAATGCGGTCGCGGACAAAGTCGGCCACGCCTTTCTTAGTAACTACTTTGTAGGAGCTTGCCTCGACCCATTTAGTGAAGTAATCAATGGCTACCAGAATGAACCTGTGTCCATTGGAGGCGGCAGGCTCGATTGGTCCAATAATGTCCATGCCCCAGGCAACAAACGGCCATGGTGAGCTTGTTGCATTGAGCTCATTTGGAGGTACCTTTATCATGTCTCCGTGTGTCTGACAACGGTGGAATTTCTGGACATACTAGATGCAGTCCGTTTCCATAGTTCCAAAAGTAACCAGCTCGGAGTATCTTCTTTGCCAGAACAAAACTGTTCATATGTGGGCCGCAGGTCTCAGCATGAATTTCCTCTAGTAGTTTTGATGCTTCTTTTGCTTCAACACACCTTAATAGCCCCAAATCGAGAGTTCTCCTATACAGGATCCCTTCTCCGTGAAAGAAATTGTTGGATAGTCTTCGAAGTGTGCATTTCTGAATGGGATTTGCCAGCTCTGGGTAATCTTCTTTTGCCAAATATTCCTTGATGTCATGAAACCAAGGATTTCCGTCTGCTTCTTCTTCAACATGAGTGCAATAAGCTGGATGATTATGGATCTTTATGGGAAAACGGTCAATGAAATTCTTTTCCGGATGCTGGATTATTGAGGACAAAGTAGCCAATGCATCGGCGAATTCATTCTGGATTCTGGGGACATGCCGAAACTCTATCTTTGTGAACCTCTTTCTTAACTCCTGTACGTGATGCAGATACAGTAGTATCTTGGAATTCTTGGTTGCCCACTCTCCTTGTACCTGATGTAGCAGCAAATCTGAGTCACCGATCACTAACAACTCCTGGATGTTCATGTCTATGGCCATGTTGAGCCCTAAGATACGGGCTTCATACTCTGCCATATTGTTGGTGCAGGGGAACCTGAGTTTGGCAGACACCGGGTAATGCTGGCCGGTTTCCGATATTAGGACTACTCCAATGCCAACCCCCTTGAAGTTTGCTTCTACATCAAAGAACACCCTCCAACCGTCATAGGATTCTGCAATATCTTCTCCTATGAACGACACCTCCTCATCAGGAAAATATGTTTTCAAGGGTTCGTATTCTCCATCCACGGGGTTCTCGGCAAGATGGTCTGCCAGTGCCTGTCCCTTGACTGCTTTCGAGTTACATAAACAATGTCGAACTCAATCAGTAAGATTTGCCACTTGGTTAGCTTGCCAGTCGGCATGGGCTTCTGAAAGATTTACTTCAAAGGATCCATCCTTGATATGCGATATGTGGTGTAGGCACATAAATAATGCCTTAGCGTTTGAGTGACCCAAGTCAAAGCAAAGCAGGTGCGTTCCAGAAGAGAATACCGAGCCTTATATGGAGTGAACTTCTTGCTGAGATAGTAAATAGCTTGTTCCTTCCTTCCTGTTTCGTCGTGCTGCCCCAGAACGCAGCCGAAGGCTCCATCTAATACGGCAAGATAGAGTAATAGAGGTATACCTGGCTCAGGTGGTACCATGACTGGCGGGGTTGACAAATATTCCTTAATTCTGTCAAAAGCCTTTTGGCACTCATCGGTCCATTTGGTTGCAGCGTCCTTCTTCAGCATCTTGAAGATCGGCTCACAGATAACTGTAGACTGTGCGATAAACCGGCTGATGTAATTAAGCCTCCCCAAGAAACACATCACATCTTTCATGTTCCTTGGAGGCGGCAGTTCTTGAATGGCCTTGACTTTTGACGGATCCAATTCTATTCCCCGGCGGCTCACAATAAATCCCAGCAACTTCCCAGCAGGAACCCCGAATGAACACTTCGCGGGGTTCAACTTCAGATTGTATTTTCGCAACCTATTGAAGAGCTTCCTCAAGTCTTCTATGTGATCTGTGGCTTTCTTGGACTTGATAATAACATCATCCACGTATACCACGATCTCCTTGTGAATCATGTCGTGGAATATGGTGGTCATAGCCCTCATGTGGGTGGCCTCTGCATTCTTCAGGCCGAATGGAATCATCTTGTAACAGTACACTCCCCACAACATAATGAAAGTCGTTTTCTCAGCATCTTCCTCATCCATCCAAATCTGATGATAACCACCGAAGAAATCTACGAATGATTGTAGTTCATGCTTGGCGCAATTGTTCATCAGGATGTGTATATTTGGCAAAGGGAAGTCGTCTTTCGGACTGTCCCGGTTGAGATCCCGGTAGTCTACACAGACTCTGACCTTCCCGTCCTTCTTCGGAACATGTACAATGTTGGCTAACCATGTTGGGTACTCAACTACCCTGAGAACTTTGGCGTTGATCTGCTTGGTAACTTTTTCCTTGATTTTCAAACTCATGTCAGGTTTGAACTTTCTGAGCTTTTGCTTTACCGGTGGACACATTGGATCGGTTGGCAGTTTGTGAGCTGCAATAGACGTACTTAGACCAGTCATGTCATCATACGACCAGGAGAATATGTCCTCATACTCCTTCAGAAACTCTCTGTATTCTTTCTTTTCTGACAAATGAATGTTGATCCGTGTTTCCCTAACGTTTTCCGAATCTCCCGGGTTGATAATTTCAGTCTCGTCCAGGTTGGACTTAGGTTTGTTCTCAAAGTTTTCAACTTCTTTGACGATCTCGTCGGGTATATCATCTTCATATGAATCGATGTCTGTTTGTCGCATTGTCTCGTTGCCTGTCACTGTCAATTGTTCATCAAAACAAGTAATAGTAATGTTGTATAGATAACGTAATGAGAGAAAATAGTAGCAATAAATATTGGATTTATAAGAGAAATTAGAAAAGGCTTTGATAAATTGAATAACTGTTTTGAACATTGAGGATCTTATTGCAGGAATTGAAAAATGCGGAAAGAAAAACTCATTTTAGTAAATAAAACAGTAAGTAATGCTTGTTTTAGCCTTGCTACCCCGACGCTCGTCGGGCTTTGGTCGTCCTGATAGTCCAATTCTTGAGGTATGTCCCTCTGCTCACAGCCTGTATGGAAGGGCCTTCCTCCCACTCCTCCTCGAGAATAACACAACAGTCCATGTCATCATCCTCTAGGAACAAGTTCCTCAATGCGGGGAGTTCTTCTTCTTCATCTGATCCATAAATAATTGTTAGAAGGTCTGCTCTAGATGCGGTATTGGATTCTCCAAAGGGTAGTAAGGACCGCGCCAAGGTGGTGACCAGTCGTTGAATTCTTGCCAAGTGTAGTCGTACCCGAGACCAAAAGTGGTGACATGGCTTTTGATCTTGATAGGTTTGGAGATTCCTTGAGGGTTCTTGCGGAGCCCTTTGCCAGAATCGTACCCACTCCAGTTTAGTATACTCTCGATTTTTCTATCCCAACATTTGTCCTTGTCGATGGCATTGACCCATTCAGTATGGTGGTAAGTTTCTCCACCCATCTTTCTTCTTCCTTCGATCACCGGAATGGTTTGGCGATTGTAAATAGGGTTACTACCATCGCCATGAATAATCACCTCTTGGTGGTTCCACTCTAACTTCACTGCCTGATGTAGCGTTGATGCTACGGCCCTACCAGCATGGATCAAGGGTCGTCCCAACAGCATGTTGTAGGACGCCGGTACATCTATCACTTAGAAATCCACCTCGAACCACGTCGGTCCCATCTGCAGGCATAGACTGATCTCCCCAATGGTAGACCTATGGGAACCGTAGATGGCTTTCACATTAATTGCTCCATCCTTTATCTCATGCAGCCCTTTACCCAATTTCTTGAGTGTTATCAACGGGCAAATGTTAAGATTGGATCTTCCATCGATCAAGATTCTGGTGATGAAATAATCTTCGGATTGCATAGTGATGTGCAGTGCTTTGTTATGGACCAATCATTCAGGAGGCAACTCATCCTCATGGAAAGTGATCTTGTGACTTTCCAACACCTGGCCCACCATATTGGCCATTTCCCCACTAGTGATGTTGTTTGGTACATACGCTTCACTCAATACCTTCAACAGAGCACTTCGGTGCGTCTCAAAATTCTGCAGCAAAGAGAGGATGTATATTTATGTTGATGTCCTGTTCAGCTGGTCGATGACCGAATACTCCTTAGCTTGTACTTTCCTCCAAAGGTCATCTGGACCTGTTTCAATAAGGGGAGGCCGGTTGGCAGCCTGCTTGCTTGATTCGGACATATGCTTAGGGATATAGACCCGACCAGTTCTCGTTATACCCTGTGATGCGACAGCTTCCTCAATTTTGACCTTGACTTTCCTTCTCGCCTCAGCTGTATAGTCCCAAGGGATAGCCTTTGTATAGAAGGGCGGCGTGGTCGACATCGCCACTGGAATTGGTGCGACTATCCTTAATTTAAATGGAACATGTGCCTTGGGTGGCAAGACTGCAACCTCAAATGGTGCGGGTGCATTTGCCAGAGACACGAACTCAACTTCAATCGGTACTGGTGTCTTTGCGGGTGGCGCTGCTTCAAACTCAAGAGTTATGGACATATTTACCTCAGCATCCTCAGACGGTTGAATCTGGACTATGATCGGGTTGAGAGTGACTGCTGGTTTCTTTGGATCATCGCCTTCTGCGATCAACCCGATTGATCCCTCGGGGTCCCAATCATCCTCTATTTCAATCATATGGATACCTCCACCCTTATGGTCTGGTAGAGGATTGTTTCGGGCATTCGAAGCGGGATCTTTTGCCAGAATGATCTTGTTATCAATCAGGGACTATATCTTGTCTTTCAAAGAGCGGCATTCATCGATGGTCTGCCCCTTCATGCCAGAATGGTATGCACAGGATTTGTTTGGGTTAACCTACTGAGAAGGGTTCTCAGGAGTGGCAGCAGGGATAGGTGTGACGTAACCGGCAGCTTTGAGTTTCTCATACAGCTGGTCAATGGGTTCAGCTATGGCGGTGTACTATTTTGGAGATCTACGATCAAAATTAGGTCGAGGTCTAGGGAAGTTTTGATGGGTAGGGGGTGATTGGTAATGGGTTGGTTTAGAATTATAAGTGTGGCAGGCATGAGCGAGTTGGGAGTATCGGGGTGAAGTAGGTTGATACATGGGTGGTGGAGGTTGGTAGGTGGGTGGTGGAGTTTGGTAAGTGGGAGAAGATGCTTGGTAGTTTGGGGTTGGTTGGTATGTGAGTGGTGGTGTTGGATAAGTTTGGTATTTGAGTGGGGATTTGGCTATTTGTGCAACCATTATAGCTCCCACGTGCCTTTTCTTAGACACACCAGCGGATTGTAAAACCTTGTTTGTAGCTGGCAAAGCTTCAAAATTTGTGACCATACCGCTCTTAATACCTTCTTCAATCCGCTCCCCTAATTTGATAATGTCGGAGAACTTGTGATTCTCAATCATCATCAACCGTTCATAGTACTGCGGGTCCTGAGCCCGGACAAAGAACTTGTTCGTCTGCTCTTCCTCTAAAGCAAGTCTGACTTTAGCAGCTTCGGACCTCCAGCGAGTAGCATACTTGCGAAATGTTTTCGTGGGTTTCTTCTTCAAATTATGGATATAGAACACATCTGGTGCGTTTTCTGTGTTGAATCTAAATCTGTCCATAAAGTCAGACGCCATACCCACCCAGTTCGACCATTTCTTGGGGTCTTGGCTGATGTACCAAGACAATGCATCTCCCTTCAAACTCCTCATGAACAGCTTCATGCGGATCCTTTCCTACGCCAACCAGCTTGTCACAATAGGTCCTTAGATGGACCCTCGGATCACCAATACCGTAAAACATCTCGAACTTTGGAGGTTTGTACCCCTCGGGCAGTTCGACATCCGGTTGTATGCAAAGGTCTTCATAATTCAACCCTTTAATTCCCTTGGTTCCTTCGACACCCTGAACTCGGTTGGTTAGCTTCCTAAGTTCCTCGGCCATATTTTTTATAAGAAGGTCCTTTTCATCAGACTCGGATGTGTGTGGGATAGACGGGGTGGAGTGTGGCATGGTCTCCACATAGATGGGATTTTTATAGGCGTGGAAATGGTCCTTTGTGGGGTTCTGAAGTTCTGGGATAAGTAATGGAGTGTTGTTTGAAGTGTGGCAAGTATTGCATTTTGTCGGGAGAGTTTGGTTCTTTGGCGGAGTGGTGTGATGGTGAGGTGCGGGATGATTCTGTTGTCTTGGGATATTTTGTGGAGGTGTAGGGTTTTGAGCGTTTGGGAAGTTGACGTCTAGGACGTTGAGGGAAAATGACAGGTTGGCTAGATTCCAAACCTGATCGAGTTCTTCTTGAAATTTCAGTAGTTTCTGTTCCAGTGGTGACATGTTCTCATTTAGGACCTGAATACCTCGGCCATCAGTGGCCTCTACCCGTTCAAGCATATTCTCTTTCTTGGAGCCGCTGGATTCTTCCATCTTACTCTTTCCTTTGTTCTTGCCTTTAGGAGGACTAGGAGAACGAGTAGGTGGAGGGCCCTTGGATCTTGCGCGATAAGCTGACGATGCCAGAGTGCGGGAACAATAAAGAAAAGAAAAATAAAAACAAAAGGTAACCAATTCAGTGAGGATTATGAAAAATATTGCAGTATTTAAACACATAGTGCGGGAATGTAAAGAGCATCCTAATTTGGGAACCTCTTTGTGCCTGAGGTAGGCCTAGCAAAAAATTAATTTGGAGAACTTAAAATGCTAAATGCCTCATTTTATTGATAAGAAATAGACGCATCCCAAAACGACACTAAATAAACAAGAAGTAAAGGTTACTAATGGCCATTGGCCCTATTGCATTGATAAATTAAAAGACAGACATTCCTATCTACTTGGTCCCAGAAGGACCTTCCCCAGACTCGACATTCCTTCTTTCCTCGAACAGCTTTCCAGCTCGCGCAGTCCCAACAACAGGTATGTTCTGGCTAGATATCCACCTTCAGTTCCCTCAGCCCTTTGGCAATCTTCGACCCTTTTGATGAATTTCTCCTCCAGCTCGACTATACCCCGTTCTAAGTATCCCAACCTCTTGTTGGTGCTGATAGCCATGTCTTTCCACTCCCCGGTCAGCTTCTTGTTAGATTCATATATTTCGTGGTGCTCATCCTCGCACTCACAGATTCTTTTGTGCAGCTGGTTGAATTTGACTTGCGCCTCAGCCTTTTCATCTATAACCCTGTGGCCTTGAATGTACCCTGTCTTGCCCAGACCATCCCAATTATCTTCCAACCAACCAAGATATAAAGGGGTACAACCGGCATGATACCTGTCCGGCTTGATGGTGTCCTTCTCAAGTAAAATCTTGTAGTGCCACAGGTGCTGGGCTTGGCACTTGTGAGGACTGTCATCATTTTGGAAGTCTGCTCGAAGATGGCTCATTTTATCGACCCTGGGTATGACTTTCTTCCTACCTGATTGCCTCATAACTCGAAGAGGGACGTAAGGGTATGTCCCCCTTAAACCAATCAGTATCAGAAATGGTGCATCTCAGGATCAGACGATGAACTCCTCTATCAGAAACCACTCGAACATCCATTGAACCTATTCTGCAGTCAGATTATCAAAGAGCTCGACCCACCCTTTGGCATTCTCAGGATGAGCGAACATGTCGGGGATGTGATTCATTCATTTTGGATGGTGGAAAGAGATGTGGTCATTCCACGCCCTTCGCTGAAACTCTTGTCGGTATTCGCCTCTTTGGAGATGTTCCATGAGCCAAAGTTGAAGTAATATATTGCAACCTTTGAAATGTCTTGCTCCTTGTTGATACTTTTCCAAGGCCCGATATATGTCTGCAATGATCATAGGCACAATGTTGAAGTCTTGCCCATCTACTCCTTCCATTAGTGTCTTAGTCACCATGGCCAGCCTGGTATGAATTATTTCCTTCTTCATTGGGAATACGATCAAACCCAAAAAGCAAAACATGAAGACGAACACTCTACGATGGATATGTCCCAGGGAGGTGATAGCAAACTCGTCATGGTAGGTACGGTATGATTTGTTGTGGCCGTACCTCTCATACAAATAATCAAAAGGTATGTATGATTTGTTTAAGCATACCAGTTCTGCATTCTTCTTCAGACCCATCATTTTAAGGAAACCTTTGCTTGTGCGGTTCTCATGCATCAACAACCCCGGGGTTTCCCATACTAGGCCAGCCAGTTCTCCTATCTCTTCTAGCAAAGGCGTCATTTCAATGTCCCCAAAGCGGAACACAGATCTTTCACAATCCTAGAATAGGGTAGCAACCTGTATTATCATCTTGTTAGGCTGGATTTATAGGAGAGATGGTAGGTTGCCCAAAAATTTTTGACGAGAGCTTTGTCGCTAGAGTGTAGGTCCTCCAACCAACGCAGCCGTCTTGGGTGGATATTGGAGACCATGCCAAATGTGGGGACTTCGTGCCTCATATTTCTGCAAAGAAAACAAGGTTAGGCCCTTACCCCCGCCATACTCGACTATTTAATATCAACAATTAGCATGAAGAATTTAGTTCTCCAAAGGAATGCACAGAACGTGCTGATGTCCGTTTGGGTTTAGGAAAACTCGGTGGACTTTTGGATAAGGATATCTTAAAAGCTATCGTGCAGACAACACTTTAGCTTGAATAGGTCTGACCATGATGCATGCAACAATATAATAGAGTAAGGTTTCTATGGGGTTTTAGACTGGTACCCTTGAGCGGACAACTCAAGGGGGAAGGCACGGAACCGTCGACTGCACCGTTGATCGACTAGTTTTACCGCAAATAAGACTTTTAGAATTTAAGGGGTAATAATATAGAAAGAGTGCAACCACTCATCAAGAGTTGCTATAGTATTTGTTTGGCACGAGTGGAGTATGAATGTCGAGCATGGTTATGCAATAATAAGCATTAAAAGCAGGTTGTCATGTATTTGCACGTTTAAGAAAGCGATAAATACAACAGTTATAATTTAAAGCGGTTACAAAGGAAAACAAAGAAACATGTTAGTTTCGTTTCGGGGAAGAGTAAATACTTGAAAGAAATAATCAATTAATTGCACGTAGAAAAGAAGAGGAAAGGATGCCAATATTAAACGAAATAAAGGTACAAATTCACAAAACAATTTGAAATGGTAAAAGCCTATAGTCCCCAGCAGAGTCGCCATGCTGTCGCGCTACCTTTTTCCTCGCGGAGATCGGGTTCAGGACATTTTGGGTTGAGACAACTCTTTCCTTTTGGGAAGGGGTTTGCATTTTTTGAGAGTCGCCACCTAACGATTTTAAAGGTGCGTTAGGGCACCAAAGGGGTTCATTTACAACCACGTTGTTAACCAGAGATTGGGTAAGGGCTTGAAATTATCCCAAGGGGAAGGTGTTAGGCACCCCTCAGGATCCACAAGTGTGGTTCCCGGCCAAATAGCTTTGTGAATTTGTGCAACTTAGCAAACAAACAAATGAAGGCTCAAATAAGAGGGGATTTAAGTTTTGAGCATACAAGGTGTTTGAAAATAATTAGAGAAGAACTAAGTTTTGAAAAAAAGATACAATCCAATCATGTGAAGTAAAGGATATCCTAGGTTTGAGATAATATGGATCACGTCAATGCAATACCCGGTATGACACTCCTCAAAGAGGGGATACGCGTGGTATTAGCGCATCAGTCATCATATCCATATTCTACTCTTTCCCACCCCGTGAAGGTAATTAGAGCCCGTGTTGGTCACAAACTCTATTGCGTGTGGTTACCCGTCCCCTCCTATTAGTTCTGTAGGAGGTTACGACTACTAACCTAAGGGGGGGGGGGGTGCTAGGCAGACCCTCAGGTTTAAAGGTAAAATTCTAGGGCAAACAGACAAAAGCATGTAGGACTGCAGTTAATGGGAACATATAAAAGCAAGTAAAGGCTCAAGTTTACCTCCACAAGTAATGCAATTAGACAACACGGCTCAAAACAGAGTTAAGGGCAGTATTTAAGTTTAGAATCCTAAGTCATGGTGTCTAAGTGAGTTCAGAATATAAACAGATATGCAGACCTGTTTTATTACTCAGAAAAGGGTCCTAATCAATTTGCCTACTGATTCGAGACCTTTTAAGCATTGAGCAACATATACAGGAAGGCAAATTTCTAGTTTTAGACAAATTAATCACCTAGGGCTTGCCTATGTGTGAGATAGTATATACCAATTACCAGAATTACTTAGAAGAGAGTTGTTCAACATTGTATTACCTAAACATGCTGTTCTAGGCGTTTAGAATACAGACTTATTATCAGTTGGTTGCGAGGATTGAATGAATCAGTTTTTATCAGTAATTAGGCTAGGTGTGGTTTAAACAAATGCGATGCAATCCTAAGGACATGGTATCTAATGCACAAGGATGCAACATGGTGCAGAATGAAAAATCCTTAACATGGTCTCTAAATGCACAAATATTGCAGTGTTTTGACATGCTTTAAGGATATGCAAAGGTGACAGGTTTATTAGTTGTTTAACTAGAACATGATCTCTACGTGTAACATGGTAAAGTATGATTGCAGATTTGTTAACATAATTATTCTAAGTAATGCCCTTTTTTAGATTACATTTCAGAATACATGGACAGAATCACATGGTAGCAGTTTTTTGTTGTTATTATTGATCCTATGAACAAGATTTTCTAAGTGAAGGCAATGAGTGATGATATGCTGAAAGAAAAGCAGATGTATGAACCTAAGTGACATGGTATCTAAATGCATGGCATACTTGATTCCTAGACATGGTTACTAGTGCACACATAGAAAAAAATAAACCTAGAAAATATGATATCTACCCATACTTATACTATAGCATGCATATCCCCACTCATTTTCACTATCCAACCCCAGAATTGTTTTTACAAATTATTACAAGCCTCGGAATATGAATTACATAATTAAAATAGAAAAAGAAGAAGTTAACTATAGGGAGCCTTCCATAGTAGGCCCAAGTATCCAGGTCCTCAATGCCATGTACTGTTATTTCATAACCTTTCATAATCCGGGCGTGTCAGAGCTCCCTAAGGATCTCAGAGGATCCTGGGCAGTGCTCACACCCAGATTTCATAGCCAAGATGGAGTAAGTGCTGTGTGGAAGAGCCAGGTCTTGTGTGTCAAAGTTCAGAGGGAGTTCAAGGGTCCCTAAGTGATGCTCACACAAAAGGGGCAGAACCTAGTGTCTAAGAGTATAGTGAAAGTGCTCATAGTTTGAGGAGTTAGAGAGAATAATTTTAAAACAGTTTGGAACGGTTTTGGGAAAAAGAGCAAGCAGGAACAGTTCTGGAAAAGAAATTACTTGAAACATTCTTGTAAAACTAGGAGAAAGTAGTTTTTAGAAAAACAACAGATTGAGAAGAGCAGGGTAATCAGCAAACAAAGACCAAACCCAAAACATGTTTAGTACCACACAAAGAACCAAGTCAGGTTCAGCAACCAGGCTTTTACACAGGGGTAGCAGGGGTTGGGAACACATAGGTCACATGATGACAAACATGTAATAGGTAGCACACAGTCCGAAATTCTTAGGGATTCGGGGTTTTTGGGGACATAGTAAAGCATAGAAGTAACCAAGACATGATCAAATACAGTAAGGTCTACCAAAACTAATAAACCAAACATAAACGGAAAGGTTCCATGAAGACAGACTTTGAACACATAAAGGCAGGCTACCAAACAAAGGAAACTGTATATACTAGGTAGAACATGCAATCCTAGTTACATGTTGGAAATCAGAACAATAAGTAAAAAAACAGATGAGAATCATCAAGAATTGTAACAGCAATGTAAACATGTTGGTTTGAAGACTAAAATATAAATTAGGACATACTATTAGAGTGTAGAGAACAATAACACAAAGCAAAATTGTAAGAGATGGACAATAGTTAGCCTTGGCTTGCAGCCGGCTAACTCAGATCCGTAGTGAGTAGCACAGAAGAGAGAATAGAGAGAGAGCAAGTTTAATTGTGAGAGAGGGTGCACATATTAGTTTGTGTCTGCGTGTCAATGCATGGATAAGGTATATATATAGTTTGGAACTAGGCGAAAAAATAAGGTAAAAATCAGACTGCCCAGTAATTATAGGACTCAGAGAATCAATTAGCTGTAAAAATCAGTACCAGTATTCCCTTAATTAAGGGAACTATTCAAACAGTGAGTAACAAATAAGGAAAGACCATATATAGCTTAGAAGAATGTAAAATAGTATAAGTATAACAGGCAATTAAGGTTCTGAATTGAAGGTTGAACTCAATTGGCTAGTAGGTGAACACAATTAAGGAAAATTATTATGCACATGACATATAAAGAAACAATTCCAAACCAAATTAAGTAGACAATTGAGACTAGGTTCAGAAAATATTAATTAAGGAAGTAATATCAATTAACAGTAAACGAATCAAGGTAAAAAATAGACTAGAGGTTGGAAATCAGTAGGAGTATCTCATTGGAAATCAACAAGACTTTCGAATCATAGTGAATAAGGGATTCAAACAACACTAGTGAATAGAGATTCCAGTGTATGAACACATTGTCAAATAGGTTAAGAAATAATTAAGTAACAAATTGCGGAGAATCGGGGATTCGAACAAGCATAATATCAATTGAAGGGAATTAACACGAATTAATACAGATGCTGGGCAAGAAATCAGAATCCCTAACACATGAAATTAAGGGGTCATAGAGTTACAAAGTGAACAATGAGATAAACAGGAAAACAAGAGAAAAATCAAAACGAATAACCTAGGGTAAAGATCAATGAGTCACAAAACTCTTGAAACATAAACACATATGCAAACACATAGGCAAATCTGTAGTTTCAGGGTTTAGGTCTAAAATTAGGGTTGTCATCACGACGAGTCAGATAAAGGAGATAAACTTAAACAAAATGCTAAAACATAGTAGAGAATCTAGGAATATGCTAAAAACCCATAGGAAAAATCATTCAAGAAAGGGGCTATGAAACCCTAGTTGAAAAACAAAGAGTCGTTTTAGCAAAGTCGAAGAATCTTTGAGAAAACAACGAAACAACTTAAAGTGTACATAGATCTATCATAGACCTGAAAGAAAATCACAAAGTCTTGAGTTTTAGGGTTTCAGAGAACCTAGAGAAAGAATGAAAAACCTTGAAGTTTCACCGGCCTTTAGCCGAAGGGGTCATAGATCTTACTCAGACGGGCAGAGGTGGCCGGAGATGGCATGAGGGACCATGGGAGGAGTTGAACCGCTCCAGGTTCACCTGAGGGCCTCAGGGTGTCGTTAGACGGGTGTGGGGTGAAGCAGTAGCCAAGAGATGATGAGAGGCTATGGTTTCCGGCGAGGGAAGTGGCCGGAGGAGACGAACAAACTTCATCGGAGAAGAAGAGACTGGAAGTCTCTAGAGAGAACCAGAGAGATATAGAGATAGTGTGAGAGGAGTGAAATAAGGGGAAGGTGGGGTAGTCGTTAGGTCTAATTAATGTAAGGATTAATCTGGTCCGTTGATCAGAAATGATCAACGATCCAGATTAAAAAGGGAATTGGGTCGGGTAGGCTTAGAGGTTGGGCCTGGGTATTGGGCTGGTTTTAATTGGGTTGGGGTCAGGATAGATTGGGCTAAAATTAGGATTTAAAAAAAGTGGCTATTAGTTAAATTCCCCTTTAAATAGATAAATAATTAATAAAAATAGATAATAATTGTATAAAATAAAATTAAGGCTAAACAAAATTAAATTAATGTACTTAACAAATATTAAAAATATAAAATGACTAGTTATTGATTAAAAATGGTGTAAAATGCACAATTAGGCTATAATTATAAAATAGCTGTAATTATAATTAAATAATGCCAAATTGGTTAATTTATGAAATGATTAAATCCTGATAAGATTAGAAAATGATATACTGAGCTAGGAAATATTTTGAAATTATTTATAACATATTTTTTGAATAATTATTTAACATAAAGTACTGAATAAATTGGGAAAGAAAATTAATAAAAATATGGGAAATCATGGAAAAATACCAGTTATTATAAAAAGTGATTTTAAAGGTATATATGCAAATTTTAAACTAGTTTGAGGAAAAAATTGGGTATCAACAAATACTCATGTGATTAAAAACTTCTCCACTGTGTACTAATCTTTCTTAGGGTTATTGATTGATACTGTGATTTTACTATTGTTTTGGGTTTGCTTTTTGTTAGTTTCTTGAATTCGTTGAATGGGTTTGTGATTGAATTGCAAAGTTAATTGTGGTTTTACTTTAATTGAAAGTGAAGTGTTGCTGCAATTCGCATTGTGTTATCTTGTTTGGGTTGATTTCACGACTCTCGTAGGTAACCGAAAGAGCTTGTAGAGTTATCAATAGACCCAATTTAGAAGAATAGTCGAGTGACGTTCCTGTCACGCTCCAACCTCGGGGAGCACGACCGGTGCTCAACTGAACGGACCCGATCGAGCAAGCATGTTAGACACTTTCTACCCACTCACTTACGATCGAGAAAAGGCGCGTTTTCATTAGTTAAGCAGTAAAGAGATCATATATACATGAACATTACTAATTCATTTCATTTTGCTACATCATTGATAAGTTTTAAAAAAACATACATCTTATGATTTAGTGGAACAAAATCCAAAACACAACATAATCCATTTGACCCTCCTAGTACCCATACGCAACCCACATAATGTCTACGGAACCTCTAAAGATACCAAAAAGAGTGGAAAGATAGTGCCGGCGACAAGGACCTGGTTGTACCTCAAAGTGACTACAACATAGCAAAAGATATAATACAAGACCCCAGAATGAAGTGGGGATCACCGAGTTTGCTGAGAAGAGGATGCACTACTGCCTGTGATTAACATTGTCTTCCATGGAACCATCTGCATTCATTTAAAAATGCAGTGCCCCCGACAAAAGGGACGTTAGTACTGTCGAATAGTACTAGTATGAAAACTAAACACCATCATAATAACATGAATAACATTACAAGGGAAACAATCAAGAAGACAATACGATCTGTAAATAATACTAAAACATCAAGCTAAGTATCACTTAGAGTTTTAAGTCTATTTCCACATTATTAGGTTGGATAGTTTTTAATGCCAATATGCCATAGTCAGCAATACCACCGTGTTCTTACACGGAGTTCGATCTCGGCCCGATCGGCTAAGTTGTATCATTAGAGACATCAACCATATTCACAATTTCACTCACAATACAACTGTGTTATTACGCGGGGTCCAATCTCGGCCCGATCGGCTAAGCCATCTCATTTGAGATATCAACCATTTCAATCAATCATCTTACTTCATATTCCTTTCCCATCTCACCAGCACATTATCACGAGTGGCTTTAATTATAGATTCGTTCTTGGCATTTGGCCTTATTTGACTATTTGTAAATAATACTAAAACATCAAACTAAGGATCACTTAGATTTTTAAGTTCTTTTTCCACAT
>ML251291.1:2740-26737 GCA_005239495.1 Nicotiana undulata | reverse complement strand
CGAGCTTTGTGATTAAAATTTGCAGCCACTTCCGCGCTATAGCGGTGTTCCCATACACACTTGATCTGTATTTCAAAAGTTAAATATATGGAAATATCATAAATATAAATAATTATACTGCTTAAAAGAACATTTATAACTTAAATTGATTGAAAATTTGCTCCTTCAGCGAGAATGAGAATTCACTCCAACTCGTATAAGGGGCATCATAAAGCTATCTGGTGGCTTTGGTGATTATCCTCGTAGTAATATTACTCGGGATAACCTGCAATTTAACAAAAAAAAGCACATTAATATCTTAGTACAAACTGTACAAAACAATAAACGTAAAAATAACAAATAACTCTTACCCATCACCCTCAGGGACTATGATGATCCTGCCGTACTGATCATAATGCACCTCATCGTCATCATCGGCATCACCGTGTGAAACATGTATATTAGAGGCATGTGTGGAAGGTGTAGGGGGGTCAGAGCTACTATCTCGCAGGCGAAGGCATGAAATAGATGGAGTCGCTGATGAAGGTGGTTGTGATCCCTGTGACTGCGACATAGCTGGATGGACCGCAAGCGGTTGTGATACTCATGGCTATAATACTGATGGTTGTGACCCTCGTGGCTGTGACATGGATGGATGTGATCCATGTGGATGTGACATGGATGGATGCGATCCATGCGATGTAGATGGCTACGATCCACGTGATCGTGAGGCAGCTGGACTGTATGGCAGACGTATAGTCCTATGGCCCTGTGATGAAAGACCTGGTGTCTGCACGAAGATGTAGGGCTCGTGATGCTGTGGCAACTCAGAATATCCCTGGGGTGGAGGATAAGACATAGGCACATACATCGGCATCTCTGAAGCGGGTGGAAAAGATGGAGTATTATCTTCTACCCTCTTCTTTCCCTTCCTAGCCTTTTCTCGACCCCGAGAACCAGTAGGGTCATTGTTACCTCGACCCTTGCCTGTCATCTGCATAATATTATACATATTTATATTGAAACATATAAGAAACTAGCTATAAAACGAGAGTTATTAAAGAAACCAACTTTTTAAAGCTCATCGACGTATTGTTCCTCGTCCAAGAATTCTTCTTGCTCACTAGTTTGAGCTTCATCAGTTGATTCTTCTTCCTCATTTTCTATAATTGTTACTTCATTTATATCAACTTCTTCCAATATGTGTGCAGGATGTTCCAAATCATTTTCTAAAAGTTCGTCCACTATTTGGTGAACACTGGAGATATCGTTTTGATAAGCAACATCTAACACATTCTCGACTTCCACCCTACCTACAGGCTTAGTTTTAATTACAACCCACCAATCAGACTTATTCCGCCGCAATGGATAAGGAGCATAATACACTTGCCTAACATTATGTGCAATTATGAAAGGATCATAGCGATCATACTCCCTCGTATGATTAACCTCAATTATGTTATATTGGTTGTGTACTCTTGTACCTCTTGTTGGATGTGGGTCAAACTACTTGCATCTAAAGAGTATCAATTTCTTATATGGCCAACCTGTATATTCTAGTTCAATTATTTTTTTGAGCACACCATAATAATCAATATCTACAACTTGGTTGCCATCACCACCTTGAACCCACACCTCGTTGTTGTTGCTATTTTTATTTTTAGAGCAATCCTCTGTATGAAACTTATAACCATTCACAACGTACTTAGACATTGTTGTGACCTGAAGCCCAGATCCCCAAGATATATCTTTCAAAAATTGATTTACACTATTATTTGGATCATTTACCTACATATTGTTAAAAAAATTCATAAGTTAGCATAACTTCCAAACATTGTTTACCTGCATAGTGTTAGAATATTATAAGGATAAACTTACAAATTTTTTGAACCACGTATCAAATCTCGTATATACAGCATCATGGACAAATTGACCCACGAAGTGACTGTGACACATCAAATATTTTTAGTAGTTGCATTGAGATGTAATCGCAGTAAATTTTATATTTTGATAACTACTAAATCAATACTTACTTGAGAAATGGTACAACTTCGGGACAATTTAGTAACACATGAAGTGTAGCTGACTTGTACTCCATATCACTCAAACTTCTCTTTCAAACATCCTTAGAACATGGGCCTGATTGATTGAATATGGACATAGGCGGATATAACATTCACATATTCGACTGTGTGCCTATTGGGCCTATTCCTAGCGCATGTCACCTTACTCTCAAAATAATAAAAGCAAAAATGAGAAGTTTCCTTTGCAAGATAATCTTCGCATATAGATCCTTCAATCCTATTCCTCTGCTTAACAAATTGTTTGCATTTTCCAATTGTCCTACATAATTTCAGGTTAGCCAAGAACATTCAAATAAAACAGAAAATTACATCAATCTTATAAAATTACCTCTCAAAGGGATACATCCATCTGTATTGAATAGGCCCTCCAAGTCGTTCCTCGTGTACAAGGTGGATTGGAAGGTGTTCCATCACACAAAAAAAGCACATGGAAATATCTTTTCCATCTTAGTAGAAGTTACACGAATGTTATGATCCATCCGGAGTAGGTTTTCTTCCTTTAATGTGGAAGAACACAAGTATTTGAAAAACAAACTAATCTCTGTGATGGGTTTCCAGATTCTTTCAGGAAAACCACAAAATTCAATAGGCACTAAGGTCTCCATGAAAACATGACAGTCATAACTTTTCAAATGGCTCAACTTCCCTACCTCCATATCAACTTTTTTTCCAATATTCGACGCATAACCCTCAGGCATCTTCAATTTCGTTACCCAATCACAAATTTGCCGTCTTTCCTACAAAGTGAATGTGTAACTTGCTTTGGGCTTGAATATCTTACCATTGTTTTCAGTATGCAAGTATAATTCAGGCCGCCTACAATATTCTTGTAAGTCCATTCTAGCCTTCAGGTTATCCTTTGTCTTACCTTTAACATCCTGTCACGACCCAAATTTCCCTCCGTTGGGTATCGTGATGGCACCTAGTCTTAGGGACTAGGTAAGCCTAACTGTTACTGAATAACAACAATAATAAAAGGAAAACTAACAGTCTCGATATAGAATCTTGACAAAATTTACAATTTTTCCCAAAACCGGTAATACAAGTCATAAGCTCTACGAATTTATTCAAAAATCTCTAATTACCACTGTTCGGAATGAATACAACATGGTATGAATAATAAATACGAAAAGAAGGTGACTCTGAAGCCTACGAACGCAACAGCAAGTTACCTTGAGTCTCCTCGGCAATCATCCGCGCAACTACTAACAATAAATACCTGGATCTGCACACAAAAATGTGCAGAAGTGTCGTATGAGAACACCACAGTGTTGCCCAGTAAGTATCAAGACTAACCTCGATGAAGTAGTGACGAGGACGAGTAAAGACACCACTGGTCTACAAAATAAACTGACATGAATATAGAAATAACCGAACATTACATCTATCTAAGACTTCACGGAATAATTTACAACAATGACAATATAATGCGGAAGGAAATTACATAAATTAACCAACGGAACATCATAAAACTACACAGAGAGATGGACAGCAAAACAAGCCAAACCGGAAGAAAAACACAACAAAATAGAAAACACTAATAACTCGACTCTGCGTCTGTTTGTTCACATCGGGCCTTAACCACTAAAATCAACAAGCTGGTGGAAACTTTTAAACAACAGTTCATATTGAAAACTTTGAAGATATAATAATTTCAGTATAGAAAGATTTCCTTTGAAAACATAGTTTCTCTAAGTGTATATATATATATATGTATATTTAATAAAGAAAATACTTAGAACATATTTTCTTTCAAAAATACGAAATTTCCACATATGCCTTCCCAATAAATGACTCCCATATATCATTTTATGCAAGATGAATGCTTTTCAAATATACCTTCGAAATAAAAGTCCTTCAGACATAATCTCCGTCGAAACCATTACATTTTCAATAGAATCTTTTGTTCATAGTCTCCTCAAGATAAATCTACCAGAACTCAATCCGTAACTCAGAAATTTCCATGCAGTACAGGAGGAATATCGAGTCTTGTCAATAATGCAGTAAGGGAACAATATGAATATCCAAATTGAAACACCGGAATAATAACACTTAAACAAGTGTAGTAAATATCAAATAGGAAAAGCGAAAATATTAATGCAAAGACAAGTGCACGACATCACCCTTCGTGCTTTTACTCTCATCCTCACCAAAACAAGTGCATGACATCACCCTTCATGCTTTTACTCTCATCCTCACCAAAAAAGTGCACGGCATCGCCCTTCGTGCTTTTACTCTCATCCTCACCAAAACAAGTGCACGACATCACCCTTCGTGCTTTTACTCTCGTCCTCACAATAAATAAATAAAAACGGCATGGCATCACCCTTCGTGCTTTTACTCTCGTCCTCACAATAAATAAATAGAAACGGCATGGCATCTCCCTTCGTGCTTTTAATATCATAACATGGCACGGCATTACCCTCCGTGCTTTAATATCATAACATGGCACGGCATCACCCTTCGTGCTTTTACACTCTCATCCTCACAATAAATAATACACGGCATCACCCTTCGTGATTTACACTCTTCCTCACCCAAACAATATCAAGAACAACAGTTTGGCAAGGAAAATCAACAATATGAACCATAAATCACAACATCCCCGCAAGGGAGTCAACAATGCAAACAATATCATAACATCATAAATAGTAATAGAAACCATACCATCCCGGTAAGGGAGTCAACAATGAAAACCACATCATCCCGGCAAAGGAAACATCTATAACCAATCTCGCCTAAACAGTTAACTTCACGGAATGAAACACAACTTGAACAAAGGCCCAGTAATAAGCAACATCAAGGAAATATCAACAACATAAATGTTTATCAACTAGACCTAAGTAGCACTTAAGGGAAAAATCATATAATTCACAATATAAGACTCACGGGCATGCTTCACACCAAGGAACGGATGTTCCAACTATGACTAAACAACTATAAAGCTAGATAACACTAATATAGTCAATTTGGCAGTTTTAGGAAGAAAATATAGCATGATGATAAGAGCGGTAAAATATTCAGTTAAGTCAACTAAGATCAAATAGCCAACGAAGGAATCCAAAAGCAAGTAATTCTAATTTAAGTAGGAAATGATGAAATTAACAACCAAGGCTTCAAATGTAACAATTAAAATTCATACACATGTAACATAAGAACCTACAAATCCTAAAAGGCCAATCTTTTTGCAAATAAGTCTGAGTACGCATTCGTCACCTCGCACACACGAACTACAATCAACAAGGAAGACTCAATCCTAAGGGGTAGTTCCCCCACACAAGGTTAGACAAGATACTTACCTCAACGACGACAACCTGGTACTCAAACATAGAATTCTCGGGCAGAAAGGACCTCCGGACGGCTCAAATCAACTAAAACAACTTCAAAATGCACATAAAACGTATAAGGAACTATTCCAAATAATAAAGTTTTAATCTTTACAAAGATATAAAAATCGACCCCCGGGTTCGCACCTCGGAACCCAACAAATTTAATAAAATCCGATTACCCATTCTGATACGAGTTCAACCATACAAAGTTTATCAAATTCTGATATCATTTGGTCCCTCAAATCATGATTTTTCATTTTGGAATTTTTCTTTCAAAACCCACATTCTTCCTCAAATAATAACACAAATTAAATGATAAAAACAAGAACTAATTCATGAAATATAATTAATTCTGGTGGAAGAACACTTACCCATTAGATTTGTGTGAAAAACCCCTAAAGAATCGCCAAAAAGCGAGCTCTAGAAGTAAAAATATGTTAAAAATGGCTTAACCCTCGTTTTTGAAGACTTATATTCTACCCAGGCTTCATCGAGTTGTACCTTGCGCTGTGCCGGTTGTACATCCTATTATAATTTTCCCATGTTGTACACCTTCTATTAAAACGCCCATAACTGCTTGTAGAAATATCCAAATGACAAACAGTTTGAAGATTTAGAGACTAGACTCGAATATCTTTCATTTTATAGGTTGTAAACCATATAAATCTTTATATATTCCGAGATATGAGCTTCTAAAGTCGGCTCCATGCATCAAAAAATTCTATCGAAACTGCTTCACCAGCCATCTTCAATCGATCATAACCTTCTGATCAAATGCCCAAATCATGAATGGTTTAACTTTCTGGAAACTAGAATGCAAGGGATACAACATTTTTGTTTTGCAAAGTTTCAGATTCCTTATAGATTGTGATATATACACTTCCAAAGTTAGCTCTTTGATGCATCAATTGCTGTCAAAACAGATTTGCAGCAGAGATTTCAGCAGCTATTTTGGCCCGAAATTCATTCTGTTAACCTTCCTAAATCCACCCGAGGCCCTCGGGACCTTAAACAATTATACCAACATGTCCCAAAACATGATACGAACTCGCTCGAGGCCTCAAATCACATCAGACAACGTCGAAATCATGAATTGCACTCCAATTCAAGCTTTATGAACTTTGAAATTTCAAACTTCTACATCCGATGCCGAAACCTATCAAATCATGTCCGATTGACCCCAAATTTTGCACACAAGTCATATTCGACATGACGGACATGCTCCAACTTTCGTAATTGGAATCCGACCCCGATATCAAAAGGTCAAACTCTCGGTCAAACTTCTCAAAAACCTTAAAATTTCTTTCTTTAGCCAAATGACTTCAAAATGACCTATGGATATCCGAATTCACTTCCGATTGCGCTTCCAAATCCATAATAACCATACAGAGCTATTCCCATGCCCGGAATCCCAAACGGACATCAATATCGCCAAAATGCACTTCAATCCAGACTTATAAAATTCCTTATAAGATGCTAACTTCCACAATATGCGCTGAAATGCTCCCGGGTTATCCAAATCCCGATCCGAACATATGCCCAAGTCCGAAATCATCATACGAAGCTGTTGACATTAACAAAAACTCATTCCAAGGCCGTTTACACAAAAGTCAAACCTCCGGCCAACTTATATCACTTAAGATTCCAAAACTAAAAAATTTCTTCCAATTCGACTCCGGATTATCTGGTAACTGAATCTAACCACGCACGCAATTTGATATACCATATGTGAAGCTGCTTATGACCTTACACCATTGAACGAAGCTTAATTTCTCAAAACGACCGGTCGGGTCGTTAAATTCTCCCTCTCTTAAATAAACGTTCGTCCTCGAACGTGACAAGATTCACCTTGAACTCATCCAACCACTGATTGCACACTTCCAACACACACCCGCGGGTGATCCCACATCACCCCAACCTACATAAGCCTGATGACACCATCACAATTGCAATATAGCCTTCACATCACCTCCGATAAGCCTCATACCTCAATTTCTTACATTCTACTCATTTCCAAAGACCCGACTCTAAATCCATATCAGGCCTTAGCCTCAACCAGCAGCATTAATTCATGATCACACCCGTAAGGCAAGACCACACAATGTAACACACCGCACATAGACTAAAATAACACTTTTTATCATCGTAGCTTCCCGAAATCGACTCAACATTGGCAATTAGCCCCACATCTGAACGAACTTTATTCCAAACCCCATAATACTGATAATGATGCGATAAACACGAAGACCTCATTATTAGGTACCCAAATCACCGAGCCACAACTAACACCACCGTGCACACATCCCACAAGTTAAACTAAAGAAGCACATAACAAAATGACTGAATATGAATATAGAAACATATAAAGGAACTATCAAACACGACCATAGGCATAATTCTCTATCAATACTGACTTACCAAAAGCAATATAACAAGGAAGAAGCAAAGCATATGAACAAATCACAAGGATTCCATCCTGATAAAATTTCCACAGCAGTACTCAGCCCGGTTCAAACATGTCGAATCGCAAATATCACGAGGACCTTGCCTCAACTCTGAATCAAATACCGAAAATATATCTTACCAATTGAAATTCCTCCACTAATTCATCTCAACTGATAAATCATAATGCTAACTGAACTCACATCTTGATGGAGTATCAAATAACAACTCGTAAACAAAAAACTTAGGAAAATCACACAAAGCTTACCACGAAGAACAACAAGGACTCACTCCCAGTTTCACCACTATCAAGAATGAATAAAACAACGATAGACATGGGTTACTACTCATAGAATCTCTCATCAGGAGCAAACACGGAAATAGAGTGCAAAACATGAAACTCACCCATAAATGAAATCACAAATAAGGGAACTCGTCTCGACCAACATAAATATAATGATATACAATTGGTTCTCCTCTGTAACACATCAAAACATACCTGTGTGACAATATCTGGCACAACGACCTCTAGTTTACAATATGGAACACATCAATGGGTCGGGCCTCCCCCTCTTGTGCGCCCTCTACTCACTTGAATACCCTGTTATAACACACCTGCCTGAATCGTGGAACAATCTCTTACCCTGTGGCTGACATCTCCATACTCAAAATAACCCCTCTGCCGATGTGGCTGTGGAAACTGAACGATGCGAGTACTATGAGACCCATGCGTACCTGAAAGCCCATGCAAAGCTGGTAGTGAAAACTTAACTAGATGGCCCATAGAACCTATAGCGTGTCGTACCTTGGTTCCATAATAAGGACCAGTAGATTACTCTGATCTACGAGGCCTCCTCGCCTCCCAAAACTCTCTCTCTTGATCTCGTCTAACCTCTCACTCCCGGCCCCACATGCTCCTTAACCAACATTTTGCATATTCGGACCCCGTTCCCCTAAATAAGACTTTCCGTAGCGGCTTATCGTGATTTTTGACTTGTGGGGACGGGTGGTTCGGGATTCGTAAGTGTTTAGAATAGTATAGGAACACTTGGTTCCTTAAGGTTGGCTTTTAAGGCCAAGTTTGACTTCGGTCAATATTTTGAGTAAACAACCTCGGAAACAAGTTTTGACGATTCCAGTAGCTTCGTATGATGATTTCAGACTTGTACGTAAGTCTATAATGGGTTTTGGATGACCCGGGAGCGTTTCGACGCCAAAGAGCGAAATAGAGTTTCCTTAAGTTTGAAATTTGGGTTGGAATGTGATTTTATGTTATCGAGGTCCGAATAGAATTCCGAGATCGGGAATAGTTCCGTTATGTCATTCATGACTTGCCTGCAAAATTCGGTGTCATTCTAAGTAGTATAGGTCGGTCCGGCGCGTTGTTATAGAAATCAAGAACTTAGGAATTCTTAAGTTTGATTCTAGGGGTTTTGAGAGGTGATTTTGAGTTTTAGCGTTGTTTTGGGTGCTTCGAAGGCTCGAGCGAGTCCGTAATATGATTTAGGACTTGTTGGTATAATTGCACGGGGGCTCGGGTGGGCCCAGGTGCCTCCTGGACACCCCCACGAGGCTAAAAACCAGCTAAAATAGCTGCTGGTGCACCTGATCTGGTGTGACCGCAGGTGCGGTTGCCCAGTCGCAGGTGAGGGACCGCTCATGCGGTCCCAAGCACCGCAGGTGCGACCGTAGGTGAGGTCCCCTTTGTCCGCAGGTGCAGAACATTTTCCGCAGGAGCGGGTCTGCTGGTGCGGAAACCCCTCCATAGGTGCGATCCCCAGCCTCCTCGCCAATTTCCGCAGGTGCGAGCCAAGCTCGCAGGTGCGGTCCTCGAGTCGTAGGTGCGAGATCACTGAAGGCAGTGATCTTATTTAATACGGGATTTGGCCATTTTTCACCATTTCTTCTCCTCCATTGGCGATTTTGAGAGCTTTCAAGAGGGTATTCGGCCTAGCCACTAAGAGGTAAGTAATTTCCATCTAAATGTTAGATTATTACACCAAAACTTAGGTAGATTAACATCAAATTTGTGGGAATCAAAGGGGTTAGGGTGAAAACCTAGGGTTGATGAACTTTAGGGAATTTCACCACTTTTCTACCATGAAATCATACAAAAACTAGTTAGTAATGATCCTTAGGCTATGGTGAGTGTTATCTTCGAAAATTTCCGAAATCCGAGGGGTGTATTTTGGGATTTCTTCAAGAATAGTGAATTTACTAAATAAGTAGGAGAATTTCCATACCTTGCGCATGTATTGACATATTTATATATCATTTGACTAGTTTCGAGTCCTCGGGTGTAAAGTTTGGAGTTTCGGGCGCGTTCTTGACCGGGAAGTAGATTCTACGCGAGGTGAGTCTCCTTTCCAACCTTGTAAGAGGGAATTGTCCCCATAGGTAAATGTAAATGATTGAATTTTCCTTATTTACGGGGGCTACGTACGCGCAAAGTGACGAGAGTCCGTGCGTAGCTACTACTCTGTTGTATCGGGTAGAATTTAGGATTTCACAAGCATGCCTTTATGTGCCTTACCTGTATTTTTACATGTGTTCCTGGTTTCTTATTATCCTTGAAATTTACATGAGAATATTAGGAAGCTTTGTGTAAGTTTAAGTGCCTAAATCTCTGAATTTAAGAATAATCCATGATAAATTCCTGAATTTCCTGACAAATTCTGTGTATGTCTACGAGCACCCGTGTCGTATGTATGATTCGCGAGCGGGGTAGCCCTATATTTATGTCAACCGCGTCGCATGATCGATTCGCGAGCGGGGCAATGGATGAATCTATGGTTTGTGCCGCTCGACCCTCGGCAGTGCACATTTATTTTTGCGTCGCTTCGGCATGCTATGTGCTATGTATTTGACTGAGAGTCTTGTTATTATTAAATAATTTACCCCACATGTAAGGGGGATTAGGGACTTTTGTGGTAATTACTATTTGACTCATGAGAATAAATTGCAGTTTTATATAATTGATACTTCATGCCTTGTGATTTCATGACTACTTTTTCTGTCTAACCTTATTTACTCATATTATTGGTTATCGACCCTAGTAAGTATCACGTCTACCTATCGTCACTACTTCTTCGAGTTTAGATGGGATACTCACTGGGTACATATTTGTTTATATGTACTCATGCTACACTTCTGTACTTAATTGTAAAGGTTCTGAGGTTGTTTCACCTGGTAACTATTCCGATGTCCGTCATTGAGAGTACTATCTGGATTAGACTACACAGTGAGCTTCTCTTCCTGGCGTTCCTCAGCAGCACTGTGGGGTTTCCATTATCGTTGGATATTCTTTCTACCCTTCCAGACAGTTGTATATCTATTTTGTGTATTTTTGTATATTCCACTAGTCGCCTTTGGTCTTGTGACACTAGGTCTATGCACACGTAGTTGATTCACTAGTATTATGCTACTCTGTTTATGCCGACAAACGATTTTTGAGTTACTTTAAATCACTTTGCCTTACTTCCATTAAAGGACTTCTTAAATTAAAACTGGACAAGTGTTTGAACATCCCATTAATTTAAGTAATTTCGTTAGCAAACTAGTATTGGCTTGCCTGACTCCGGTGTTGGGCGCCATCACGACCTGAATAGGAATTTGGGTCGTGACAACTCTAACTCTCGAGTCCTGCTGAACTGAATATCATGCCTGAGTCCCTCAATGAATCTACAGACTCGCCTCCTAACTGAAGCAACCAAGGGAGGCGCATATCTGGCCAACTCACTGAATCCGACATAGTTCTCCAACACTGACATAGCGCCTTGACGAAACCGCTAAAACTCCACGCTCCATGCATCTCGGAGGAACTAGAGTGCAAACTCCCTCAAAAGTATCTCTAAAACCTGAATCCATGCAAGTGAAGCTGACTCGGCCAGGCTACCCCAACTCATATGCCGCCACCACTAACCAACCAACTACCCTGAACCTGAGATGTGACAAAAGCAATCTTGCTCGTCTCCACAATACCTGAAGTATGAAGAATATAGTGACACCCCTCCAGGAAACCCTGGGCATCATATGTCGCCAATCCACTGAAAGATAGGAGGGTGGTACTTCCTGCACCTATCAAGTCCAAGGTATTCTTCCTCCAATGTTGCCCTAACCACGACTGAATTGAAACCACATGTTGTGCTGCCATGACAACTGGAACCTGACCAATATGATCTCACTGCTCTAGAGTGTAGACGGTGGGAGTCTGAACTCCTTCGCTGATCCGTGGAATAGCCAGTGGACTAGAATCAATCCCGCCTGAGTGAATGGACCAATTATACTCAAAACTGCGTTCAGGTCTCCTGAAGTCCGGGGTAGCAACAGGCACCTACAGTACCTGTTTCCCCCCCCAACTAGAACTGCTGGCGGCTCCTCCATGGTTGCTCTGATAGGCATCTTAACTGCGGCACGTGCTCCTCGTCGGCCTCTGTCTCTGACCCTTGCGACATTTGCTTCGGGGTAGCATCATCAGGAACCGTCGTTCGTGTCCTCACCATCGGTGAGAGAATGGAACGATAATTTCAAACTTCAAGATCAATGAACTCGCACGATAGGAATGAAGGAAGTGAAATTTTCCTAATAGTCTCGTAGCCTCTCGAATATAAGTACAGACGTCTCCGTACTGATACGCAAGACTCTACTAAACTCGCTTATGACTCGTAGCACCTATGAACCTAGGGCTCTGATACCAACTTGTCACGACCCAAATTTCCCTCTGTTGAGTATCGTGATGGCACCTAGTCTTAGGAACTAGGTAAGCCTAACAGTTACTGAATAAAAACATTAATAAAAGGAAAACTAACAGTTTCGATATAGAATCTTGACATAATTTACAAAATTTTACCAAAATCGGTAATACAAGTTATAAGCTCTACGAATTTATTCAAAAATCTCTAATTACCACTGTTCGGAATGGATACAACAGGGTATGAATAATAAATACGAAGAGAAGGTGACTTTGAAGGCTACGAACGCAGCAGTAGGTTACCTTGAGTCTCCTCGGCAATCATCCGCGCAGCTACTAACAATAAATACATGGATCTACACACAAATATGTGCAAAAATGTAGTATGAGCACACCACAACGGTGCCCAGTAAGTATCAAGACTAACCTCGGTGAAGTAGTGACGAGGACTAGTCAAGACACCACTGGACTACAAAATAAACTGACATGAATATAGAAATAACCGAACACCACATCTATCTAAGACTTCACGGAATAATTTACAACAATGACAATATAATGCGGAAGGAAATTACATAAATTAACCAACGGAACAACATAAAAATACACAGAGAGATGGACAACAAAACAAACCAAACCGGAAGAAAAACACAACACAATAGAAAACACTTATAACTCGACTTTGCGTCTGTTTGATCACATCGGGCCTTAACCACTAAAATCAATAAGCTGGTGGAAACTTTTAAACAACAGTTCATATTTAAAACTTTGAAGATATAATCATTTCAGTATAGAAAGATCTCCTTTGAAAACATACTTTCTCAAAATGTACATATATGTATATTTAATAAAGAGAAATACTTAGAACATAGTTTCTTTCAAAAATATGAAATTTCCAAATATGTCTTCCCAATAAATGACTCCCAAATATCATTTTATGCAAGGTGAATGCATTTCAAATATACCTTCGAAATAAAAGTCCTTCAGGCATAATCTCCCTCGAAAATATTACTTTTTCAATAATACTTTTCAATAGAATCATTTGTTCATAGTCTCCTCAAGATAAATCCACCGGAACTCAGTCCGTAACTCAAAAATTTCCATGCAGTACAGGACGAATATCGAGTCTTGTCAATAATGCAGTAAGGGAACAATATGAATATCGAAATTGAAACACCGGAATAATAACACTTAAACAAGTGCAGTAAATATCAAACAGGAAAAGCGAAAATAATAATGCAAAGACAAGTGCACGGCATCACCCTTCGTGCTTTTACTCTCATCCTCACCAAAACAAGTGCATGGCATCACCCTTCGTGCTTTTACTCTCATCCTCACCAAAACAAGTGCACGACATCACCCTTCGTGATTTTACTCTCATCCTCACCAAAACAAGTGCACGACATCACCCTTCATGCTTTTACTCTCGTCCTCACAATAAATAAATAGAAACGGTGCGGCATCACCCTTCGTGCTTTTAATATCATAAAATGGCACGGCATTACCCTTCGTGCTTTAATATCATAACATGGCACGACATCACCCTTCGTACTTTTACACTCTCATCCTCACAATAAATAATACACGGCATCACCCTTCGTGCTTTACACTCTTCCTCACCCAAACAATATCAAGAACAACAGTTTGGCAAGGAAAATTAACAATATGAACCATAAATCACAACATACCAGCAAGGGAGTCAACAATGAAAATAATATCATTAACAACATAAACAGTAATAGAAACCATACCATCCCGGCAAGGGAGTCAACAATGAAAACCACATCATCCCAACAAAGGAAACAACTATAACCAATCTCGCCTAAACAGTTAACTTCACGGAATGAAACTCAGCTTGAACAAAGGCCCAGTAATAGGCAACATTAAGGAAATATCAACAACATAAATGTTTATCAACTAGACCTAAGTAGCACTTATGGGAAAAATCATATAATTCACAATGTAAGACTCACGAGCATGCTTGACACCAAGGAACGGATGTTCCAACTACGGATAAACAACTATAAAGCTAGATAAAACTACTATAGTCAATTTGGCAGTTTGAAGAAAAAAATATAGCATGATGATAAGAGCGGTAAAATATTCAGTTAAGTCAATTAAGATCAAATAGCCAACGAAGGAATACAAAAGCAAGTATATCGAATTTAAAAAGGAAAGGATAAAATTAACAACCAAGGGTTCAAATATAACAATTATAATTCATACACAGGTAACATAAGAACCTACAATCCTAAAATGCAAATCTATTTGCAAATAAGTGCGTGTACGCACTCATCACCTCGCATATACGGACTACAATCAACAAGGAATAGTCAATCCTAAGGGTAGTTCCCCCCCACAATGTTAGGCAAGATACTTACCTCAAAGACGACAACCCGGTACTCAAAAATAGACTTCTCGGGCGGAAAGGACCTCTGGACGGCTCAAATCAACTAAAACAACTTCAAAATGCACACAAAACATATAAGGAACTATTCCAAATAATAAAGTTTCAATCTTTACAAAGATGTAAAAATCGACCCCCGAGCCCGCACCTCGAAACCTGACAAATTTTACAAAATCCGATTACCCATTTCGATACGAGTTCAACAATATAAAGTTTATCAAATTCCGAAATCATTTGGTCCCTCAAATCATGATTTTTCATTTTAGAAATTTTATTTCAAAACCCACATTCTTCCTCAACTAAAAACACAAATTAAATGATAAAAACAAGAAGTAATTCATGAAATATAATTAATTCTAGTGGAAGAACACTTACCCATTCGATTTGTGTGAAAACCCCTCAAAGAATCGCCAAAATGCGAGCTCTAGAAGTAAAAATATGTTTAAAATGGCTTAACCCTCGTTTTTGATGACTTATATTCTGCCCAGGCTTCATCGAGTTATACCTTGCGCTGTGCGGGTTGTACATCCTATTATAATTTTCCCCTGTTGTACACCTTCTATTAAAATGCCCATAACTCCTTGTAGAATTATCCATATGACAAACAGTTTGAAGATTTAGAAATTAGACTCGAAGATCTTTCATTTGATAGGTTATACACCATATAACGCTTTATATATTCCAAGATATGAACTTCTAAAGTCGGCTCCATGCAACAGAAAATTCTGTCAAAACCGCTTCACCAGCCATCTTCAATCGGTCATAAGTTTCTGATAAAATGCCCAAATCATGAATGGTTGAACTTTCTGTAATATAGAATGCAAGGGCTACAACTTTTATGTTTTGCAAATTTTCGTATTCCTTATAGATTTGGATATATACGCTTCCAAAGTTAGCTCTTCTATGCATCAATTGCTGTAAAAAACAGAATTGCAGCAGAGATTTCTGCAGCTATTTTGGCCCGAAATCCATTCCGTTAACCTTCCGAAATCAACCCGACGCCCTCGGGACCTTAACCAGTTATACCAACATGTCTCAAAACATGATACGAACTCGCTCGAGGCCTCAAATCACATCAGACAACGTCGAAATCATGAATTGCACTCCAATTCAAGCTTTATGAACTTTGAAATTTCAAACTTCTACATTCGATGCCGAAACCTATCAAATCACGTCTTATTGACCCCAAATTTTGCACACAAGTCATATTCGACATTAAGGACCTGCTACAACTTTCGGAATTGGAATCCAACCCCGATATCAAAAAGTCAAACTCTCGGTCAAACTTCTCAAAAACCTTCAAATTTCTTTCTTTAGCCAAATGACTTCAAAATGACATACGAATATCCGAATTTACTTCCGATTGCGCTCCCAACTCCAGAATCACCATACGGAGCTATTCCCAGGCCCGGAATCCCAAACGAACATCAGTATTGCTGAAATGCACTTCAACCCAGACTTATGAAATTCCTTCTAAAATTCTAACTTCCACAATATACTCTGAAACGCTCCCGGGTTATCCAAATCCCGATCCAAACATATGACCAAGTCCAAAATCATCATACGAAGCTGTTGACATTAACCAAAAACTATTCCGAGGCCGTTTAAACAAAGGTCAAACCTTCGGTCAACTTCCATCACTTAAGCTTCCAAAACTGAAAATTTTCTTCCAATTCGACTCCGGATTATCCGGTAACTGAATCTAACCACGCACGCAGTTCGATATCCCAAATGTGAAGCTGCTTATGACCTTACACCACCGAACGGAGCTTAAATTCTCAAAACGACCGGTCGGGTCGTTACACATCCATCATTGTGTTGAACAAATTGTCAAAATAATTCTTCTCAATATGCATGACATCAAGGTTGTGATGGAGAAGATTATCCTTCCAATAAGGCAACTCCCAACATATACTCTGTTTCGCCCAATTATGAGTAACACCGTATCCGGGGAATCTGTAAGGTGGAGCTTCAGTAACTTTACTGAAGTTCTGGACCCTCTCCCAAATTTCCTCACCTGATAGTATCGGAGGTGGAGAATCATACTCCATTTTATTCTTTTTGAATGCATTTTTCATCCTTCTAAACTCATGATCAGGAGGCAAGAATTGACGATGACAATCAAACCATGACTGCTTTCGGCCATGTTTCAAAGTGAACGCTTTACTATTTTCCATGTAGTAAGGACAAGCTAGCTTACCAGCAGTCCTCCACCTAGACAACATTCCAAACGCAGGAAAATCGTTAATTGTCCACATTAAATTAGCACGCAAATTGAAATTTTGCTTGGTTGATATGTCATATGTTTCAACACCATCGTACCAAAGTTGTTTTAGCTCATCAATCAAAGGTTGCAAATATACAACAATCAAACTTTTCGGATTACGTGGACCAGGGATAATACAATTTAAGAATATATATGGACTAGTCATGCACAACTCGGACGGTAGATTATAAGGTGTAAGAAAGACAGGCCAACATGAATATGGTGTCGCAGATACAGAAAAAGGCGTGAAGCCATCCACACACAGATCTAACCGAATGTTCCTTGGTTCACTAGCAAAATCTGGATATATCCAATCAAAGTGCTTCCAAGCTTCTCCATCTGAAGGATGACACATAACACCATGTGGTCTTCTATTTTCAAAGTGTCATCTCATTTGAGGATCAAAACTCATCGAAGAATATAACCTCTTTAACCTAGGTATAAGAGGTAAATAATGCATCGCCTTGATAGCGACCATATTCCCGCTGGAGAGCCTCTTGAAACGAAACTTTTCGCAAAATTTACAATTGTTTAAAGTTGCATCATCTTTATAATATAACATGTAACCATCTTTGCTACAATCAATTCTCATTGACAAAAGTCCTAACTTAGAAACCAGTCTCTTTGCCTTATAGAAATCACCAAGTAAGTTGATATCAGGGTCAAATAGTTTACTCATAAGGTCAATGAAAGAGTCCATGGCTGCTTGAGAAATATTCCAATCAGATTTTATACTTAGTAATGTAACTGCAACAGACAGCTCAGAGTGCGGACTTCCTTCCCGTAATGGACGACTAGCTTCCTCTAACTGTTCAAAAAAAATATTTTGCGTCATCATTAGGAGTTTGTTCAACATTTTCATTGGGTTCACCCCCAAAGTGCATCCCAAAAGCATCTGCAACCATATCATGAATTCTAGAATCACGATTTGTATTCTCCACCGACCTACTACTTTCACCCACAACCATGTTATGAAATATTCCATTGCTACCATCGAACTCTCCATGATTAGTCCACACAAAATAATTCACTATAAACCCCTTCCTATAAAGATGAAGTTTAACTTCCTCCGATTTGCCAAACTTCATATAGTCGCACCTAACACAAGGGCACCTAATTATTCCTTCACTTTGGTATGGTGGAATTTCCATTGCATGTCTAATAAAGTGTCACGACCCAAATTCCCAACCTATGGACCGTGATGGCGCCTAACACCACACTTGCTAGGCAAACCAATGTTAGAAGTCAATTCATTAATTTCCCTAATTAATTGCTTGAGCATACTCAATTTTTTTTTTAAATGAACTTAATAAAAATGATATCCAATAATAATAAAATAAAATAATAATAGCGACCAAAATAAAATGAACCACGAACTAATTATATAAATGACTCTAAGACTACCCCAGGGTCTGGTGTCACAATCCACGAACTACTAAAGAATACGACAAATAATGGATGAAAGAAATAGTGTAACTGTTCTGAATATAATAAAACAGTGTAAATAATAATGGGAGAAGACTCTCGGAATCTGTGAACACCGGCAGATGTACCTCGTGTCTCCAAACGAATCGGGTGGTCGTCCTGAAATCCTCTATTGCTGACTAGTACCTGAATTTGTGCAAAAGATCATAGAGTGTAGTATCAGTACAACCGACCCCATGTACTGAGTAAGTGCCGAGCCTAACCTCTGTGAAGTAGTGACGAGACTAAGTCTGGCTTAAACAATATAATCGATAACAACGATAAATAATAGAGCCAGAAAGAAATCTAAACAAATAAATAATAAGTGTTGCAACAAAATAAAATAACTCAGCTATAACCAATTCCCGAATAACTCTTCAAAGTTCAAAACTTTAACTTTGAATAAAAATAGTACTGAAATATTTAAAGAGTAGTAAAATAGACATTTTAACTTTTCAAAACTTTTATTTTCTTTTTCTTTAAAAATCAGTAAAATATAAATGTCCTCCCTTATCGCTCCTTGTTGCGGCGTGCAACCCGCTCCCACCTATCCTCCCTTATTGCTCCTCCCTAATATATCACCCTTATTACTCCTGTTGCGGCGTGCAACCCGATCCCACCTATCCTCCCTTATCACTCCTTGTTGCAGCGTGCAACCCGCTCCCACCAGACATATCATATTAATTTATTCATAATTTTCACAATTCAGGCCAAGCCTTTCACAATATTTTTGTCTCAACAATTATAAATAATAAACTGCATTTTTCTCATAACTTCATCAATAACCTCTCAACCATGAAACCAACAGGAATATCAAAATATATATGCAATTGTTTCATAAAAACAATACCAACCCTCTCAACCATGTTTATATCACAAGGAAACCAGTTCAAACAACCAATACTCTTTCTAAATAGTCACAACAATTATCTAACAACAAATCAACAAGGCCAAATAGTCATAGAAACAATAATGAACATATACAATTAAGACAATTATCAAACAAGTGGGGAACGGGAAAGGGGATCATGTTTAACAACCAATTCGGGGTGGTGCATAGATACTCGTCACCACACCTATACACCACGCCCATGCATTTCACATAACAAACAAGTGGGGAGTCCTATTCCCTCAAGCCAAAGTTAGACCAAACACTTACCTCAATTTCGCAGGCCACTCACTGCTCAACTATTGCTTTTCCCTTTGAATTCACCTCTAAATTGCTCGAATCTAATCAAAATTAACTTAATATCATTAACTAATGCTAAAGGAACTAACGTTATTGAAAAATATAAATTTTTCTAAGTTTTCTAAAAGAAAGTGAAAACCCGACCCCGGGCCCGCTTGATCAAAACTCGGGGTTCGGACCAAATTACGTTTACCCATTCACCCACGAACTCAAATATGCTATTAGTTTTGAAGTCCGACCTTAATTTGATATAAAAATTTAATTTTTACAAAACTCTCTAATTATACCCAAATCCTAGATTTTTACCATGAAAATTCTTTGTTTTTGCTTTAAAAGTGATGAAAAATAGTAAGGAATTGAAAGAACAAGGTTTGGAATTGATTACCTATGAATTGGGGATGAAGATTGTTGAAGAAAACTCGTTTTTAGGGCAGGAACCTCGAAAAATTAGAGAAGAAAAGGTTCTGCCCGGATTTAATTCGATATTTATAATAGCTGGGCTGGGCAACTGTGCGATCGCGGATAAAGATATGCGATCGCACAGGGTAAGGGGGCTGGGGCAGTGCGATAGCGGGAAGGGGCGTGCGTTCGCACATGGTAAGGGGCTGGGGCAGTGCGATCACACACTGTATGCTGCATTCGCACAGTGTACCAAACAGGACCTCAAATTTTACTCTGTGCGATCGCGGATAAAGATATGCGATCGCACAGGGTAAGGGGGCTGGGGCAGTGCGATCACACACTGTATGCTGCATTCGCACAGTGTACCAAACAGGACCTCAAATTTTACTCTGTGCGATCGCGGACTTTCCTATGCAATCGCACAGGATAAAATACCTGGACACCAGAAATGAAAAACCAGCAATTATTTTTAAGTGAAAAACACCCCGTGGCCTACCCGAAACTCACCCGAGCCCTCGGGGCTCCAAACAAATCATGCACGCAAGTCTAAAATCATCATACAGACTTGCTTGAGCGATAAAATCATGAAAATAACATGTAAATCTATGAATTAAACCTCAAAACTCATTATTTTCAACAAGACTCTTAAAGTTCATAATTTCTCAACCGGATGTCCGAATCACGTCAAACGAACTCCGTTTTTCACCAAATTACACAGTTAACCTTTAGAAATCATAAAAAAGATGTACCGGGCTCCGGAACCAAAATACGGACCCGATACCAATGATTTTTAGCATTATTTCTTTTCTTTAATTCTCAAATATTTCAGCAAAACAATTTTTTTCAAAATTTGATTTCTAAGGCTTGGGACCTCGGAATTCATTTTCGGGCATACGCCCGAGTCCCATATTTTACTACGGACCTCCCGGGATCGTCGGAACACGGATCTGGATCCGTTTACTCAAAATGTTGACCAAAGTCAATTTTTATCAAATTTAAATTCTAAAAATTACTATTTCTCATATTTTCACATAAAAGCTTTCCGGTTTCACGCTCGGACTGCGCACTCAAATTGAGGTATGTAATTTTAGTCTTTTTATGGCTATTAAGCGTGAAACAGAGTCAAATTTTATAAAATGACCCCTTGGGTCATCACATAAAGTCATCAACCCCTTCTACAAAATCCTCCCCCAATCCCCGCCGATTAGGATAATTTCTATTGTACATCCAAGTACGATGTTCCATCTATACAAATAAAACAAGAACAAATTAATTTGGTTAATTCATACCCTAATCTTTTTTTAGTTAATTCATTTCATATCCTAAAGGTTCAACTCATATCCTAGAAGTTCAATTCATAAACTAAAATTTCAATTCATATCCTAAAGGTTCAAATCATATCCTAAAATTTCAATTCATACACAAAAAATTCAATTCATATCCAAAAGGTTCAATTCATATCTAAAAGGTTCAATTCATAAATTAAAAGTTTAATTCATATCCTAAAATTTCAATTCATACACAAAAATTTCAATTCATATCCAAAAGGTTCAATTCATAAATTAATTTTCAAATCATATCCTAAAATTTCAATTCATACACAAAAATTTCAATTCATATCCAAAAGGTTCAATTCATAAATTAATTTTCAAATCATATCCTAAAATTTCAATTCATAAACTAAAATTCCAATACATAAAGTAAATGTCCAATTCATATCCTAAAATTCCAATACATAAAAACTAAAATTCCAATTCGTATCCTAAAAGTTTAATTTATAAACTAAAAGCTCAATTCATAAACTAAAAGTTCAATTCATATCCTGAAATTTTAATTTATAAACTAAAATTCCAATACATAAACTAAAAGTCCAATTCATATCCTAAAGGTTCAATTCATATCCAAAAGGTTCAATTCATATCCTAAAATTTCAATTCATACACAAAAATTTCAATTCATATCTTAAAGGTTCAATTCATATCCTAAAATTTCAATTCATATCCAAAAGTATCAATTCATATCCGAAAAAAGGTTCAATTCATAAATTATAAGTTCAAATCATATCCTAAAATTCTAATACATAAACGAAAAGTCCAATTCATATCCTAAAAGTTCAATTCATATCCTAAAATTCAATTTATAAACTAAAAGTTCAATTCATAAACAAAAAGTTCAATTCATATCCTAAAGGTTCAATTCATATCCTAAAATTTCAATTCATATCCTAAAAATTCAATTCATATCCAAAAGTTTCAATTCATAGATAAGTTCAAATCATATACTAAAATTTCAATTCATAAACTAAAATTCCAAGACATAAACTAAATGTACAATTCATATCCTAAACCCTAGATTCTAACTAAACTATCAAGACAATACAAAGTATAATTCAAATCTAACTAAACTAAATTCAACACTAATTAAACTAATTAGTTAATAAAATTAATTAACAAAACTAATTAAAATAATACCTAAACCCTAATCCTCAATAAAATACAATGTTCAAAGAATTGAAACACTAATTGAAACAATAAACTACAATACATCAAATATTGAAACAAAGATTCAAGGTTATAATTCAAACCTAGGTTTTTTTTGGGTGGAGAAGGAGAGAGAGAGAGAGGGGCGGCAGTGGTGGGCGGCGGCGAGCAGTAGGGAGGGAAACCCATTTTTTGTCACTATTATTAGGAATAACGACCAACTTTGGTCGCTATTTTTGGTCTGTAATTAAGTTTTGACCGTTTGACCAATGGTCGCTATTTTTTTTAAAAAAAGATTAAATTTTTTTTTCTTTTTGGGTTTTTAAATATTATAAGCTATAAAAGAAGTATTATTAGCAATACATATTTATTTTATTTAACTACAATTATTATAAATAATTATTAACTAGGTAATTACTTTTAATAGATTGTAATAGCATCTATGTAATTCATACACACGCATAAACTATATTGTAATTGATGATCAATCTTATACATTACTACGTACGAATAATTAATGAATTGATAAATCAATATAATATTATTCTATTAATTGATATTGTATATAACATGTTATAGTATATGATATTGTATTCTACTTTAAGTACATATATAGAATGTTATAGTATATGCTATTGTATTCATTATTTGTATTATAATAGAGTTAATGAATTACATTCAATTATCACTAGGTTATAAATCGATGAATCAATTATAACATATTAATTGATATAAGTCGAGATGTTTTGTTTTTAATATTCAACGATGCATCTGAGTAGGTTATAAGTCGATGAATCAATTTACAAGTGTATCAATCTCTAAAATAACCCGACCCTGTGTTCCTAGCTAGCGCTTCATGTTCTTATATATATAGACACACACACACACACACTTCACTGTAATACTATAACGTATATATAACTTGTTATAGTATATGTTAGTGTGTGTATATATATAACACACACACTTCGTGCTACTTTAACTACATATATAACATGTTATAGTATATGCTATTATATTCATTATTTGTATTATAACAGAGTTAATGAATTACATTCATTCATCACTAGGTTATAAGTCGATGAATCAATTATAACAAATTAATTGATATTAGTCGAGACGTTTTGTTTTTAATATTCAACGATGCATCTGAGTAGGTTATAAGTCGATGAATCAATTTACAAGTGTATCAATCCCTAAAATAACTTGACCTTGTGTTCCTAGCGCTTCATGTTCTTTTATATATATATATATATATATATATA
>ML251290.1:1040-14133 GCA_005239495.1 Nicotiana undulata | reverse complement strand
GGAACACTAATACTTAATTATATTAATTATGATGTGGTTGCTTGCTTATTATTTAATTGTGAACTATTATAATTGAACAAAAGTGCAGTAAGGTGATGGTTGTCTAGCCTAGTTCCACGATAGGCGCCATCACGACCTGTTAGGATTTGGGGTCGTGACAGCTAACCACGCTTAAAAATATGGAAGGTGATTGTATACATGTGATTCTCTAAGAGAAAGAACTCCATTATTTGGTTTTTCAAATTTTGTGGCTACTTTTGGTAAGTCTATGACTAATGGCTAGAGGTTCGTATGTTGAGATTTATTTGGGACATTTGTGTAAGTTTCCCTTTTATTAAAGAAAAGGGACTTTTTCCTTCCTATACCATATATGAAACCTTATTACCAAATATGTGCATAGTATGTAAATTACCCGCCTAGTCCACATTTTTCCTATAATTTATATACCATTCTCTAATTAGTATTTAATAGGTCAGATTCTTCCCATAATAGTGCGCTAAAAATCAGGAAGAGAATCTTGTGATTGATTTAGCGACACTAAATTCAAATTTGAAACGGAAAAGGCTAATCTCATATGTGAAATTTTCTCTGAAACTACAATTCAAATTAAAAAAAATTACGAACAGCTTCAACAAACTGAAATCAAATTGTAGAATTCAAATCTTCGAGATTTTTCGTCACACCAGAAATCAAATTGGCGACCATATATTCAACAAAATCAACTCAAATCGTAGATATTCTGTTCTTCATCTTTTTTTCTCTCAATCCAGAAATCTAAAAAAACGAAAAAATTTAGAACAATACATCAGCAATAACACGCAATCATGTCCAAAATCCCAATCATGCTACAATTGAATGAGAATTGGGATAACTATGGCAGATTTAGAGATTTTCAAGTTTATGGCATTGTGGTATATGAGAATGCAAGCTACAGTATGTTGATTTCTACATATCAGAGCAATTATTGATTGACACTTCAAAGAAAATTGTTGAAATCAAATACATTGTGAACGACAATTGTCCTCCAATGGAGATTATGAATGATATGGGGGTTCGTATGTATATGGAGACTAAAAAGGAGAATAAAAACTTAGGTTCATATCCATTATGTATAAGTGTACGAGATTTCAATATGGAATTGGCTATCACCATCGATAACACAAGTGAAGGTTTGTTAAGTTTAAAATTGCATAGAATTATGGTTTTACTGTATTATCTACAAAATTACTACATTTGACTACAATTAAACTACAAACTAGTTTAAGGAAGTATAAAGCAATATTTTTTTCAAGATTATCTACAAACTTACTACATTTATACTACAAAATAAACTACCATCTATGTTTAGAAATTGTTGACTTAAAAATTTTGTCTTCAAAATAAACTACAATCTATGTTTAGAACAAAAGCTATTCAAATAAATTACAAATCAGTTTAATTATGTATGAAGCAGTATTGATTTAACAGGTATCAAATTGCTACAGTTATACTACAATCTAACTACAATGTATGTGGGGGAAAATGACGACTACATAATTTTCACTATATCTACAAATTATCAACAATGATTCTACGAAATTATAATGACACTATTTATCTTTATTTTCATGCAGTTTCGTCTGGATCACTAAAGTTACTTGATATGTCATCCTCTCCCTCTATAGAGGAATATCAAAGTGAAATAATAACAGAAGGTACGCAAAGTGATATTGAAGAAGGACAAGTGTATCAAGACAAGCAAATTGTAGCTGCTGCAATGAAGCACTATTCTGTGATGCACAAGTTCCAATTCAGAGTTAAAAGATCTAGCCATAGAAGGTATTGAGATATTTGTGTTGAAAAGATCATTAAAAGCAGTGTTGTACTCGAGATATGTGTTTTTTACATATTGTAGATGAATTGTAGTAAACTTGTAGTTAAATTGTAGATTGGGTTATTTTATGTTAAAACAGTCCTTTCTTGCATATACATTTATAATCTGTATTAAATATTGTAGTTTTGTTTGTAGCTACTGGCTTGTATGCGTTGGTGAAAACTGTAAATGGCACTTCAAGGCAACGTCAATTAATGATTCCGCAATGTTCAAGATAAGGAGTTTCAACTGACAACACGCATGCACCTTAATGGACGATACATTCATACAATGCAAACGTACTGCAGCTGTAGTTGGTAGCATGGTCATTCCAAAGTATTGTGATCCTAAGACTGTTTACACACCAAAGTACATACAAACTGACATGTTATCCGAACACGAAGTGAACCTAAGCTACATGCAAGCATGGAGAGCAAAGGAAAAGGCTTTATAGTTTTTGAGAGGGCATCCTGGCGACTCCTACAGCAAATTACCAAAATATTTTTATATTCTTGAGGAGACTTATCCCGGTTCAGTTGTTAAATTGAAGAAGACAGCAGATGAATGCTTCTTATATGTATCTTTTGCTCTTTGTACATCAATAAGTGGTTGGCAACATTGTAGGCCAGTAGTAGTGGTTGATGGGACATTCTTAAAGTCAGCCTACAGGAGGATTATGCTGACAGCAAGCACCATGGATGCAGCAGGTAAAAAGTGTAAAACTTTTGTAGTTATTTTGTAGGTAGTCTATAAAATGTAGATACATTGTAAAAAATTTGTAGTTATTTGATAGGTAGTATATAAAATGTAGATAAAATGTCGATATTTAGTAGATTTATTGTAATTGTTATGTATTTATATTTTTATATACATTTGCAAAGCTGCCAGTTAAATTTTTATGAAATAATAATGTAGGTACAATATTGCCCTTGGCATATGCTGTGGTTGATTCTGAAAAGGACGCATCTTGGAAGTGGTTCTTTGAGAAATTCAAGCAGGCATATGGTGAAAGACATTCAATGTGTGTTGTTTCAGATAGGAATGAGAGTATCCTGAAGGCAACATCAATTGTCTATCCGGGCATGCCACACTACTCTTGCATGTGGCGTATTTGGACAAATATAAGGTCAAAGTTCAAGAAGGGTCATCTACAATTATATGAATTGTACTTTGCTACAGCACGTTCATACACTCTGGATGAATTTAATGAAAGGATGTCGAAGATTGAAGAGATAGACCCGCATGTTAAAATCTTACCTATATGATATTGGCTATCATAGATAGTCAAGAGTACATGCAACGGTGAATAGAACTTGGACAATGACATCAAATATTGCAGAGTCGTTGAACGCTGTAACAAAAGATGCAAGAGAGCTGCCAATATTTGACCTTTTAGAGTATATGCGGACACTTCTAGAACGTTGGACCAACGAGAAGTTATTGAAGGCGAATGGTACTTTCACATTCCTTGGGTCCAAATTAAACAAAGAATTGGAGAACAACCGAACATTATCTCAGAAGTTTAGGGTAAGATCTTTTTATTTGGTGCAGAAAAAAGAAATAACTTAATATGCTGTGTTTCCAGATTGTAGATAAATTGTAGACAAATTGTAGATAGTTTGTAGATTGAAAATAAGTTGTAGAATTTTTGTAGATGATTTGTAGATAAGTTGTAGATAATCTATTTTTATGATTGAAATAATAGTTTTTCTGTTTGTTCTGCAATTGTAGGTGAGGGCTTCAACAGATCATATACATACTGTGTTAGATGGTGTGAAGCGGTACATTGTGTGTCTTGAAAGCAAGAAATGTAGTTGTGGCCAATTCCAACTAGAAGAACTTCCATGTGTGCATGCTTTGGCAGCATTAAGGCACAGGAATGAAACATATGAAAACTATTGCTCTCCGTATTACACAAAGGAGAGCCTATTGCGTACGTATGAAATACCAGTAAATCCTCTTCCTGATGAAAGCAAATGGAATGTGCCACAACATATTTCAGATGAAGTAGTAAATCCACCGACGGGAGATAAAAGGCAGCCAGGAAGACCTCAAAAGGAAAGATATAAAATATATGATAAAATAAAGTCAAAGAAGTACAAGGTGTCATGTGGAAATTGTGGAGGTGAAGGGCATAACAAAAGATCTTGCAAGAATGCGCCCAAAAAGAAATAAATATCATGTAGTTAGAATAGTAATTCAAAATAATTGTTAGTGTGTTCAAGTTAGCAGAATTTTATGTGTAATCATTTAAGTTTTTAAATATCATTATGTAGGTAATTTCAATTTGTTTATGTGTTTGTTAACATGTTTTTATGTATTGTGTCAAGCATCTAAAGTTGTTTTTGATATATTGTAGTTAAAATTTAATAGTTATTATCAACAATACAACTGCTTAAAAAAAATAACTGTAATATACAATATTTCCAGATTGTAGATAAAATGTAGATAAAATGTAGTTAAATTGTAGATTGTTAATAATTTGTAGATTAGTTGTAGATATTTTGTAGATAATCTATTTCTAGGATTGAATTATTATTTCTTCTGTTTGTTGTGTAATTTAACTTGAACTAATAGTTATATACAGAAATTACCTACAACTTGAAGCTATTTCATACAAATTATGAACATATTTAACTACTAAATTATATACAATCACGACATTGAGTGTTTCCAGAATGTAGATAATCTGTAGTTAATTTGTAGACAAATTGTATTCTAACATTATAATAACCACGTTTAATATAATTAAGATACAGTGCTGAACATATTGAACAAATGAAGATAAAACAACAAATTTATATTCAAGTGAACTACTAAAACTGAATAGAAATTAACAAAACAAAAAGGTCTGCTTCAATAAAAACATAAAAGATTTGTTCAGAATGTTGTGTATTCTCCTTCAACTACCAACTAGCATCAACTAAACTACATAAACATGACACTATTTCTTCTTTCTCAGGACTCTTGTTTTCTCATTCAATGCAGGAGCACCCTTCCTCCTTGCTAGCCTGCCTGTAACCTCGCTTTCACTGATTGACCCATCTTCCTGCTTCTTTGTAGCATAGTCCCATAGGAGAGCTCCATATCGTCTTCGGTGTTGGTCAATATCAGAAAGGTCTTTTGCGGGAATTGACAAATCTCCAAGACTAACATACTCCGTTAAAGGCAGCCACAAATATACCACAATCGCTGCATACGAATTTTTTTTTAAATATTTAACAAATGTTTATAAAATAAAAAAAATCGTATAGAAAGAGAGAATAGATTTTTTACAATGATCCTTCTTTTTGCTGTGGAATCTCCGCAACCATCCGAAATCAATCCCGAGCCCCTCGGGATCCCAACCAATTTTACCAACACATCATAATAATCATTCAAACTTAGATGCACTCTCAAAACACTAAAAATAACACCAAAATACCAAAATCACATCGGATTCAAGCCTAAGGACTTTGAAATTTCTAAAATCCACCAACGGTACCGAAACTGTCCAAACCAACTCTGATTGACCTGAAATTTTGCAGACATATCCAAAATCATTACGAACATGTTCCGACTCCTGGAATTCCATTCCTACCCCGATAGTCTATTTTCCACTGTCGACCGGAAATCACCAAAAACTAACTCTCGCCAATTCAAGCCTAATTCTACACCGGACATCATAAAAATATTCTGAACACACTCCTAAGTCCCAGATCATCTAACGAAGCTATCTGAACCATAAAATCTGCATTCCGGGGTCGTTTACCAATAAGTCTACTCTCAGTTGACTTTTCCCACTTTAAGGCTATTTAAAAGACTAAATGACTAAATTCTCACTACAACCATTCCGATTCCGAGCCTACCAACTCTAACACATCATAACCAGTATAACCAACCTAAGGCAATAACAGTAATTATAAAGCAGGTTCTACGTAACGAACGACCGGTCGTTACAAATGTGCAATAATTTTTATTTTAATTATGACATAAAATACTCTCAACTTAATGATTAGAAAAAAATAATTTTGAATAGTCAACGATTTATTAAGAAATTTGAGGATTTACAAGGTTAGTTACATACAATTGCATAAAGTCCTATTAGGCGAGCCCAATACGCGGGGCGTTGGGCGTAAGCCCCACACATAAGCTCAGGGGCGTTTTACGAGTGCTCCGCCCCGGGGCGAGTCCCAATTCTGCCTTTTAAACAGAGTTCCTAATATCTTATTTTTTTTATTTGAACGATAGAGATTGAATTTGGACGTCTGCGACATTCGCTTTCGGCTACGAACAACAAGTTCTTTTTTTTTGTGAATTATTTCTCTTCTTTCTTCGGTTGATTTATTTTTGCTATTGTTGTTCCGTGTTTCATATTTTTTGTGTAGATAATTTGGAGAACTTTTATAACTCTCTTATTATTATAGTGAAGCTTTTTGAATCTATGTGATCTTGTAATTTTTTACTTCAATTTGAAAGGTTTTTTTTTGTTAAAATTGATGTTTTTTATCTTCTGCATTTTTCAGTTTCCCTTTTTTTGGCATAACAATTTCAATCGAAGTTTGTGGGTGACACCCGACCCTTACTGGATCAGGAATAAATGTTACAGTAAATTTAGGAAGCATGCCTTTTATTAAGGAAAATTACCAACTATGTCCATTTAGAAGTAGTTCATTACAAAAATTGGCCAATTGATAAAATATTACTAATATTAGCCAAATTAGCCAATTAGCTATTTGTAGCAAAAAAATATCAAATTTTGCTTTGTTTTGGGTGGGTGTTATTAGAATAGATTAGGCACAACTTAAGGAGCTTGAATCTCAGTTTTGGGATGATTTGGTGAAGTTTTGAGGTGGTTTGAATCGAAAATTCAAAGTAAAAACTGAACATGAAAAAATGATATGTGTATCACACTGTATATCATTTTGTGTATCACATATGTATCATATTTCTATTAATTGTGTATCACGTGTATATCCATGTATATCTGTGTGTGAGATACATGTTTGATACATGTGTCACATAAGACTTTTTTGAACTCGATTAAATTACGAATTTTGATACAAAACAAGTCCAAATCACCTCCAATCTTCCTTAAATTTTGTATATTGGCTTATATATATATTTTCAATGAATTTCAACTATACCCATTGAAAAAGTTCCTTTTTTGCTTAGATTTTTGGAATATTATATATATATTTTTGTATTTCATCACCTTATTTGCTACCTCATCAATGAAATTTCCTTTCCGTCTTGTATCTAGTGTTTCTAACCACGCTTAAAAATATGGAAGGTGATTTTATACATGTGATTCTCTGAGAGAAAGAACTTCATTATTTGGTTTTTCAAATTTTGTTGGCTACTTTTCATAAGTCTATGATTAATGGCTAGAAGTTGATAAGTTGAGATTTATTTGGGACATTTGTGTAAGTTTCTCTTTTATTAAAGAAAATCGTCCCAGCCCAATGACTAGCCCAATAGATATGAATCCATATATGAATAGGCCAAGACTTGCATATCAACGCTCGGTTACGTTATAAGATAAATTGCATTACAAACTTATAATTCCATCTTTGTATCAATTCAATTTCCGTCCAATTTACAAGATTTCCCTTACCTCCAAGATACAACATCGCAAAATCCCAAAACCGGGGTGTCACAACCTCACAGACTGTCTATAAGAATGCTAAATACAAGTCTGAAAGGAAATACAATATTGTCTTAAGAACGGAAGGAGAAATAAGACAATAGGGTACTAATAGCAGGAGAGACACCATGGCCCACGAACGCTAGTGGTATACCTTGAAGCTCGATGTGGACTGAAGGTGACTCCCTCAGAGCGGTCCACGGGGTCCGGAAGCGGGATCTGCACAACATAAAGAAGTGCAGTGTAGTATCAGTACAACCGACCCCATGTACTGAGTAAGTGCCGAGCCTAACACCGGCCGAAGTAGTGACGAGGCTAGACTTAGCAAATAACATCCACCTGTCCTATTCTACAACACGAAATACAGATAGCTGAGCAAGGAAGAATAACAGTCATATAAGGGGAACGGGAGTAGATAAAGGGAAAAACAATAAGATAGTGCAGTTAATTAACATCAGGTAAGAAAAGAAATAATTTACCGAAAACTGATAAGGTATGAATGAAATGTTCGAATGATAACAATGGCACGGCATCACTCTTCGTGCTTTTACTCTCTTCCTCATCAATGCAATGTATGTTGTAATAAATGTAATCATGGCACGGCATTAACCTTCATGCTTCAATAAATGTAAATATGGCACGACATTAACCTTCGTGTTTTCAATGAATGTAAACATGGCACGGCATCACCCTTCGTGCTTTACTCTCTTCCTCACTATGCATGTCATGATGTAATCAATGTAAAACATGGCACGGCATCACCCTTCGTGCTTTACTCTCTTCCTCACTATGCATGACATGATATAATCAATGTAAAATATGGCACGACATCACCCTTCGTGCTTTACTCTCTTCCTCACTATGCATGACATGATATAATCAATGTAAAAACATGGCACGACATCACCCTTCGTGCTTTACTCTCTTCCTCACTATGCATGACATTATATAATCAATGTAAAACATAGTACATCATCACCCTTTGTGCTTTACACTCTTCCTCACCAATGCAAGACAATGTGTATGGTAAGGAATGCAGCATAGTGGAAAAGATACAGTTCAAATCACCCGACAAGGGGAAAATATCAGTCAACATCTCAATAAATGCCCGACAAAGGGTCTCAGTTATAACCAAACAACTCAATATATATACTGTATACTTGGATCCTCAATTGAACCAACATTTGCATAATCTCTACAACCAGTCCAACAACCACAATCAACTTCTCAGATAGGGGCAATTACATAATATGATGAGAATTGAAGAAATAATTGAATTTTATCAAATATAGACTCACGGGCATGCTTGACTCACATTGTATAGGTCCTCGTCACCTCACCTATACATTGAACATGATGAACACATAACACATGACATACAATACCTAATCCCTCACCAAAATTAGGCAAGACACTTACCTCGGTCCAAAGTATAGCAATCAACCCTCAAAGACCGCCTTTCCTTTATAATCCGACTCCGAAACTACGATATCTAGGCATAATTAATTCAATAATATCAATAAAGACTCAACAACACAATCCCATGGCCTAGATATTCAATTCCTATCATTCTTCCAAAATTCCCAAAATTTGGCCCCGGGCCCGCTTTGTCCTAACACGAGGCTCGGACCAAAACCCGATCACCCATAACCCCACGAGTTAGAATATATAATTTGTTTCAAGATCAGACCCCAAATTGAGGTTGAATCACCCAAATTTCCCAAAAACCTAACTTTATCAAAACCCCTAATTTCTACTTGATTTTATGATATTAGGCCTAGATTCTAGTGATTATGGAAGAAGAGTGGAAGAAAAAGGAGTTGGAATCACTTACCCAAGTGTTATGGAGGGAAATTAGCTTGAGGATCGTCAATGGGGGTGGGAGGAGAAGAAGAAGGCTGAAAATGTGATATTCCTGTATTGAATTCTATTTTTGGGTTTAAAATTATAGCTGAGCGAAATAACTCTATGCGATCGTGGGCAAGGGAGTGCGATCGCATAGGGTCAGGAATCAACTGAGGTGCGACCGCAGTGAAGCCTGGACCTATACTACTGCGATCGCGGACAAGGGCAGTGCGATCGCACTGAGTAACTACCCAGCCCCCACCCTATCACACCTACACACTATGCGATCGCGGACAACTCTATGCGATCTCATAGAGTAAACTTTGCCCCCACCAACCTAATGTTGTGCGATCGCGGAGATGCATATGCGATCGCACTGAAGAAAAGGCCTGACAAAACAGGAGAAACACCAGATTTTTCTAACACTTTTACACCCCGTTAGCTACCCGAAACTCACCCGAGCCCTCGGGTCTCAAAACCAAAAACACACACGACTCCCAAAACATCCTACGGACTTATTCAAGTATTTAAATCACCAAAATATCATTAAAATCATCGAATCAAACCTCAAAACTCTTAGAATTTTCTTAAACTTCATAAAGCTTAACTTTTCCAATTTTAATCTGAATCACGTCATTTCAAGTCCGTTTTACACCAAACTTCACAGATAAGTCACATAACATATATTAAACCTATTCCGGGCTCTGGGACCATAATACGGGCCCGGTAACATGGTTTTCACATAACTATTCATTTTCAAAAACCTTTATTATTTTCAGAAAACAATTTTCTTTAAAAATTCATTTCTCGGGCTTGGGACCTCGGANTTGACCAAAGTCAACTTTATTCATTTAATTATCATAAAATTCCATTTTCATCAAATTTCAACACAAAGACTTCACTGCTACACGCCCGAGCTACGCACGCATATCGAGGTGAGATTAACGGAGGCTTTCGGAGCCTCGAAACACAGATTTAGCTTAATTAACTCAGGTGACCTTTTGGGTCATCACAATCTCCACCTCTAAAACAAACGTTCGTCCTCGAACGGACATAGAAAAGTACCTGAGTCTGAGAAAAGATGGGGATAACGACTCCTCATATCGGACTCGGACTCCCAGGTAGCTGCCTCGGCAGGCTGACCTCTCCACTGAACACGGACTGAAGGATAACTCTTCGACCTCAAATGGCGAACCTGCCTATCTAATATAGCTACCGACTCATCCTCATAAGTCAGATCCTTGTCCAACTGGACACCGATGAAGTCAAGAACATAAGATGGATCTGCAATATACCTCTGGAGCATAGATACGTGAAACACTGGATGTACGGTTGATAAATGTGGTGGCAATGCAAGTCTGTAGGCCACCTCTCCTACCTTGTCCAAAATCTCAAAGGGGCCAATGTACCTAGGGCTCAACTTGCCCTTCTTTCCGAATCTCATCACGCCCTTCATAGGCGACACTCGGAGGAACACATGGTCTCCTACCATGAAAGCCAAATCTCGAACTCTACGATCGGCATAACTCTTTTGCCTGGACTGAGCTGTACAAAGCCTATCCTGAATATCTTCACCTTATCCAAGGCATCCTGGACTAACTCAGAACCCAATAATCTAGCCTCTCCGGGCTCAAACCATCCGACTGGAGACCGACATCGCCTACCATACAACGCCTCATACGGAGCCATCTGAATGCTCGACTGGTAACTGTTGTTGTAGGCAAACTCTGCTAAAGTCAAGAACTGATCCCATGATCCACCAAAATCAATAACACAAGCTCGCAACATATCCTCCAAAATCTAAATAGTACGCTCGGATTGTCCGTCCGTCTGAGGATGAAATGTTGTGCTCAACTCAATCTGTGTACCCAACTCTCGCTGAAATACTCTCCAAAAATGGGAGGTAAAGTGAGTACCTCTGTCTGAGATGATGGATAAGGGCACACCGTGTAATCTGACAATCTCTCTCATATAGATCTGAGCCAATTTCTCTGTTGAAGATAAAAACGACACAGGAATGAAATGTGCTGATTTGGTCAGCCTATCCACAACAAGCCATACTGCATCAACCATCCTCTGGGTCCTTGAAAGTCCAACTAAAAAATCCATCGTGATACGCTCCCACTTCTACTCGGGAAGCTGAATCTGCTGCATCAAACCATCGGGTCTCTGGTGCTCATACTTAACTTGCTGACAATTCAAGCACCGAGCTGCATAAGCCACAATATCCTTCTTCATTCTACGCCACCAATAATGCTGCTGCAAGTCCTGGTACTTCTTCGCGGCGCCCGGATGAATGGAATCCCGGGAACTATGGGCCTCCTACAATATCAACTCACGAATGCCATCAACATCGGGAACACATATACGACCCTGCAACCTCAAAACTCCCTCAGCATCAACTGTGACCTGCTTGGCACGTCCGTGCCGAACCGCATCTCTAAGAGCACAAAAATGACGATCATCATACTGCCTGGCACGGATACGATCGTACAATGAAGAACGAGCGACGGTATGGGCCAAAACACTACCACTCTCAGAAACCTCCAATCTAACAAATTGATTGGCTAACGCCTGAACATCCAAAGCCAAAGGTCGATCTCCAACTGATAGATAGGCCAATCTACCCATACTGACTGACTTCCGGCTCAAAGCATCGGCCACCACATTGGCCTTTCCCGGGTGATAGAGAATAGTAATATCATAATCCTTCAGCAACTCTAACCGCCTCCTCTGCCTCATATTCAACTCCTTTTGCTTAAACAAGTATTGCAAGCTCTTATGATCAGTGAATACCTCACACGACACCTATACAAATGGTGCCTCCAAATCTTCAAAGCATGCTCCAAATCATAGACTAGATAGTTCTTCTCATGAATATTCAACTGACGAGAAACATAGTCTATAACCTTCCCATCCTGCATCAACACTGCACCAAGCCCAACCCGCGAAGCATCACAATATACGGTATAAGAACCTGAACCTGTGGGCAATACCAACACTGGTGTTGTGGTCAATTCTGTCTTGAGCTTCTGAAAGCTCGCTTCACACTCCTCAGATCATCTGAACTGAACACTCTTCTGCGTCAAATTGGTCATAGGGGCTGCTATAGATTAAAACCCCTCCACGAACCGGCGATAATAGCCTTCTAGGCCCAAGAAGCTCCGAATCTCTGTGGCTGAAGTGGGCCTAGGCCGATATCTAACTGTTGAAACTTTCTTCGGATCCACCAGAATGCCCTCTGCCGATACAACGTGGCCCAAGAATGCCACAGAACTCAACCAGAACTCACACTTAGAAAACTTGGCATACAACTGCCTATCCCTCAGAGTCTGGAGGACGACTCTAAGGTGCTGCTCATGCTCCTCTCGGCTGCGAGAGTATATCAAAATATCATCAATGAAAACAATAACGAACGAGTCCAAATAAGGCCTGAATACCCGATTCATCAACTCCATGAAAGCAGCGGGGGCATTAGTCAACCCAAATGACATGACCAAAAACGCATAATGCCCATAACAAGTGCGAAATGCCGTCTTAGGCACATAAGACGCCCTGATCCTCAACTGATGGTAACCAGATCTCAAGTCTATCTTAGAGAATACCATAGCACCCTGAAGCTGATCAAATAAGTCGTCAATCCTCGGCAAAGGATAATTGTTCTTAATAGTAACCTTATTCAACTGTCGATAGTCAATACACATCCTCCTTGAGCCGTCTTTCTTCTTCACGAACAATACTGGAGCACCCCAAGGGGAAACACTAGGCCT
>ML251287.1:8357-31826 GCA_005239495.1 Nicotiana undulata | reverse complement strand
AGGAGAATAAAGATTGATGCCCAATGTTCCTCCTTGCCTCTTGCCCTTGCTTTTGATGTTTTTCTACTGTAAAAACCGATTCCCCTCCCTCTTGGGCGAATTCCTTAAGTTTATATAGGGTTTGGGGCTTAAAATCCTGTGTTTTGCACTTTAGTCCCTGAAGTTTATGCGTCCTGCCGCGGTCGCACCGCGGTTACGCCAGGACCGCGGCCAAACAGGCTCTCTGAATCTGCGGTTGCTTCCTACCGCGGTTGCACCGCAGCCGCGCCCGGACCGCGGCATGCCTACTTCAGCTCTGCTTTTGCTTACTATTTGGTGCACTTTGTGGGTTATTTGATTGGCTTCCTTTTTTTCGTAATTAGCTCCCAAAATGTTCCAACGTCCTTTTCTTGTGATATTTCACCTGCAATGCATGAAAAGCACTAATCAGAGCATGTTGTTATCAATATTTACATTAAAACGATACAAAATGTGGTTTAGGGTCCTAATTATAGTCAAATTTACCTATTATCACATGCATATCTCACACTTGAAATTTCTGTCAATTTGAATAGCCATAACTACAATTACTTTTTTAAGATAACAATCAAGTTTGTTTCACATAATGTAGTTAGTATCTTCGTCGAATATTCTAATGCATAGTTGCTTAAATAGCCAGATTTGAAACATTTAAAAATGAACTTACTTTGACAAATTATAATCCTAACTTATGAATTTGATTCTAGCAAGCTGTTTGAGGGATTTCACCTGCGTGTTTTTCTTTATAGTATTTCTCAAGTGTAGTTTATTTTCTTATGGTATTTCTCACAAGCATGGTTGAGTTACTTTTAATGTCTAAACTGACAATTAGTTGTTAATATCAACTTTAGCTTTGGGTCTTCTCTTGAAATGCAACCAAATGTGCACTTCGTATAACCTCTATTCATGAGCTTCAAATTTGCTAGGTAACTCATGATGGTATTTCCAACTAGGACTTGAATGTTAATAATTTTTATTTATCATCTTTTATAGGTGGAGCAAATGAATAAAGGGTAGACGAAACTAGCGAAGACTTTACATGAGAGTATTGATTGATTGTTGCTGAAATTTCAAATGATCTAGGAATCTTTTATTTTCATACAATGTTATGTGCTATAGTTTTGATATTTTGGATCATTATTTTGTTTATTAATAATTCTCTTTCGAGATTTATAATGGTCTTCTTGTATTGCGCTTTATTATATAATGTCATAAGTAATTTTAGCCAAATAACTGGGTGTATTGTTGCAATAGGTTCCATGAACCATTGCAATAGCATTTTGGACTGTTGCTATAGCCTAATGAAATCTTTGCAATAGAAACAAAATTGTTACTATAGCATCCTGAAACCGTTGCAATAGCCATACTAACAGTTGTATCAAATGCTATTTCAACGGTTATGAGCCGCCCCACTTGGCTAAAATAAGCGTTACAATAGATAAGTGGAAAACCGTTGCATTAGACCTATCTAATGCAACAGTTGTGTGACTGTTGCAAATAACTATTGCATTAGATCTATTGGCACAAGAGCGGATGGGACGGTCACTGTATCGTAGCAATAGATCAATGGCAACAGTTTCCTTATCTATTGGAATAGTTTTAGAGCCGTTGCCATAGCCCTAATTTCTGGTAGTGTACTTATGGTACAACTCTAAATACAATAAGAAATCACATGATTGACTAATTAATCGGCATCATCTTGATACGTGCCGAGAATTCCGCCGTGATCCTTGCTTGATTACAGATACTTCATCTTACCATTACTTGACTAGGTAAACTTCCACCGGTCTTGTTCGATCTTTGTTCTGCCTGGTCTCGATCTTGGCTGATCTCGACCTTGATTGGTCTCTGAATTACGGGCTCGGAAATCTAACTTCGCATTGAGTCTTGATATAACATGAGGCCAAACCTTGACCTATCATGATCCAACCTCGATTAGAAATAAGACGGGTAGTCCCGTTCTGGTCGTATACAGATAGTCCCCTCATTTCTCAGAAATAAGATGATGAGAAATGACATGAATTCCCTAACTCCATCTCTATGAGTGATGACGTCAGTGACGAGCTCGACCGTGATGTAAGAGACGAAATGTCTCGTCGGTCCAGTTACCAAGGCATTAAATGCCTACTAGGTGTTGGTCGGCCACTACCGGTTCTGAACTGTCGCCTTCTACCTATAAAAAGCCTCAGCCCTCTCTCATTTAAAATTTTATAATCAAAGCCTTTTCTGCTCTTGCTTTCAAAGAATCCCCTTACTTCATAATTTCTATATCCGAAATCCTTTGAACTCTAATCAACATCCTTACTCTCTTATTTGTTGTTCATAAATGGCTAAAACTGCTAAAACCGTACCACAAAAAGAGGTTGCTTTTTCATTGCGTCCCGACAGTGATGAGGCTGCGGTGGAGCCCCACTTTGAGGAATTCGTTTCGACGGGGTGCCCAACCATCACCGACTTTAAAATAGAGAAGACCATCTCGGTGCAGGGCCGATGCAAGCCGATGTCGAGGTATATATATACCATCATCGAGGACATCCTCGAAGAGGTTAAGGAAGAATGCAACTAGGTGAACAAAGATGTGATCATTCCTTCTCCTGAGGAATCAATCACCACCTGCGTGGAGGGGTATCTAAGTGTGTACACTTACCCCTATACATTCAGCCCCTTAGACCCCATAATCGTCGTCTTCTGCAAAAGATATAATGTCATCTTAGGCCAAATCCACCCTTCGTTTTGGAGAATAATCGTTCTCCTTCGTTTCTTCACGAGCAAGATCGAGGGATGCCCTTTCACCCTCGATCACCTCATGCGCCTATACAGTCCCCGTCTCTATCGAGAAGGACTGATCAAGCTTGCTCGTCAGGCCAGCAGGGCCCCGTTCTCCAGCATCGACGAGTCTCGGGATCGAGGCTAGATGGGCAGATTTGTCCGAATAAGAACATCGGACCTTATTCCCGCCGAAGACATGTCGTTCCCAGAGAAGTGGAACATAAGTCGTAAGTACGGTTACCTCAAACGCTTGCTTTGTCGTTTCTTTTCCTTCCATCTTTCCTTATCTCCATTTTGGTGTTGCATTTGTTGCCCAGATGCCGGACCCGATTTCGGAATTAAAGAGATGGGTCGAAGGACCGGTGTCTCAGAGGCCTTAGTCCTAACGTTCCTGGATGGAGTTATCAAAAGGTCGATGGAAGGATCGCAACCATGGTAAATTTCTGTCTCGAGCTATTTATTATTTCAGCCTTTTCTCAAACTAACTCATCTCCCTTTCTTTTGCAGGTCTCGTGAAGGACGTTGCAATGAGACCCCCTTCCGGTGATAAGGAAATCCTACCCCATCCATCAGCTCCAAAGTCGGCCAAGGAGAGAAAGAGAAAGGGGCTCCGAGTTCGCTGGGCTCGAAAAAGAAAAAACCGGCAAGGAAACCTCGTAATCCCAAGGTGAATGTTGGTGCCATGTCCTCGGACTCAATCCGCCGATTACGGGATAAGTTAGCAGAAGAAGAAGAAGAAGAAGAAGAAGAAGAAGAAGAAGAAGACAACTCCAGGCTAGTGCCCGTACATGAGATACTACTTGGGTACAAGAGCCCTACGAACCGGAGGTAGTTGATGAGGGAGCTTCGGTCGAGGTCCCTGAATCAGAAAAAGTAGAGCCCGCCCATCCCCAACTAAGACAGTGAAGGGAGAGACGGGAGGCGAGTCTTCCCAAACAATAGAAGAGGTACCTAGGGTCGAGCTCGGGGTAGGTTGATATTTGGAATTCCCCCAGATTTCGAATACCATGATTCGAGAGGCCAGCATGTTGAATTGTCATCGGATCGATCCCCAAGGTTTATTCGATGGTCTCAAAGCTGCTACTTCCGAGGATATCACCGGATTCAGTGATTTACCGGTGCCGAATAAAATACGTCACCGGGTGCCATTAGATCCTCATAGAGCTCGAGGTTGGTGGACCAATTTCCGGCTCCGAGCGTTAACCTAGGCCACAAACGGCATCTAGTGCTTACTGTCCCGGAGGATGCCCAAGTCTTCTCTTCCCTTATTGGAGTTGCCAGCTATCTGATAGGCTTGGTGACCGAGGAGGACCAAGTCGTGATGAACGCTGTGGGAGCCGCTTTCCTGTTCAACGAGGCTCAACATGATCTAAATCAGGTAATTTCTCTTTCTTACTTCTTTTATACTTAGAATTGTAGATTATTATTAACATTTTCTTCCTTAATTGCAGGCCTCGGTGTTGCACCATGAAGCCTTCCTCAGAGTTCGAGAGGAGCACAAGGCCGAGGTTCGAGGCCTTACCGAGAAAAGTGACACCTATAGGCTCCTCAGCGAGAAGCTTCAGCCGATTTGGTTGCGGCTCGGGACAAGCATACTGATATGGTCTAGCAGGTATTCTAAATACCTCATAATAGTGAAGACAAGTTAGAGATAACAACTAATGATCCGATACTACAGATATGATAGAGGCTTGAGCAGATCGGACGGCTTGACAAGCAGGTGGACGAGATATGGGCCGAGGCTGATGCTTTCAAGAAAAACATGGATATCCTGGACGCAAAGAAGGAGACCGTCCAAGCACAGTTGGATTCGTCCGAGACTCAACTTCAAGTTGCGAAAGAGAAAAACTTGGTGTGGGCCGAGAAGATCAAGGAACTTCAGTCTCAGCTGGATTCAGCCACCAACAAGCTCGAGGCAGATAAATCTGAGGTGACCGCGGTCGATATTAAAGCTGATGAAAAGGTGGCCCAATTCAAAGTCGACGTCGAGGCCATCCAGACCAGGGCTAGGAGCATGATAGATCATGCAAAATGGCAAGCTCGGACGGAATCCCTCGAGGATGCTCAAGCCCAAGATTTCGACATCGCGGCCGAGGTCGATAATGCTCAAACAGAAGAAAACCGGGCTCGGAAGCTGGCCTTCCCCGAGGATGACTTTGATAGACTAAGTGAATTTGAAGACAGGGAAGACCCCGAGGACAGAGATGCTGCCTCTGATGGAGACCAAGCCTCTTAGGACTTGGTATTTTTTCTGTTCTTTTTTTTGCACTTTTCTGAGGCCGTTTTGGTATGTTGTAAAAAAAAAATGGACTTGGCCGATTTGGCCCTTGTAAAAAAGACCATTTTATATATAAATACATGGCTTTCTTTTCCCTTTCGGCTCTTAATTTTTTATTTTCTTTGCTTTGTAATTTGTAATCACAAAGGTTAAAATGCCTTAGCATGAGATAATAAGGTAGCGTTCGAGGGTCCGAACAACCTTTGTATTTGTTAGAGTTTTTGGGGCTCGATATTATCGAAGCTTTTCTCGAAGATGTCTTAAATTTGTGACTTTGCCGAGGGTAGCCTTTTAGAACCTATTATGAAAGAATTTTTTCTTTGTTGAAGGCCTATTTCGTTACAGGATTCGGACATCTCTGAGCCGTGTGTTTAACCCAAAAAATAGCTTTCAAGGTCAAAGCAATAATTTTGTATGACGGGTCACAAGCAACCGATTCAATCCGAAAGATATAATTTTTGTTAATACAACGTGATAGAGAAGTGAAAAATAAATTCAATGACAGATAATATAATAAAAATAAAGTAGAGAAGAAATAATTCTTATTGAATAATCCTTGTCAGGATGTTGAGCCGAACGGAGCTTAAAGGCGAAACTGTGGCTAACTTGGAAGCAAGATGACATGAATTACAATGTATAGAATTGTACAGAAGAAAGATAGATCCCTCAAATTGTGATAAAACTATGTCTATTTATAGGGATAAATCCAAGTAACCATTCTCCTTGAATAATGGGTCCATTATGAGCATTTACTCAACCTATCCATTACTTTTGGAAGACTTGTAACAACTGTGTAAATGATGGAATTTCGTAATTGATGATTTAATTTCGTAACTGATGAGTTAATTCCATAACTGATGAGTCAGTCCCGTGGCTGATGAGTCACTCCCGTACCTGTTGAGTCAATCTCGTGCCTGCTGAGTCAATCTCGCAATTGATTGCCTTGTTCTGACCGTTACAATCATTTATTGCATTTATTGTATGTTACATAATTGATTTGTAACTGATGGAGTAATGATGATAAATCCCATATAATCCGGGATTAATTGATTCCTTCCTCATTTGTAATTATGAGATATTCTCCCGCACCTGATCCAGGCTATCTTATGATCATCAGTTCCGAGGCTAACATGCTCGGTATGTTCGGTCCCGGGGGTATTTCACATATCATCTTTACATGCCATTCTTCACTTTTCTTCAAGCTTTGCTGACACGTGCTGCCATTTAATAGACCCACATGGCGAGTCTATTTTTTTTCAATACAGATAGTCCCCTCAATTTCCGGTTATTCACTGTGATATGACCGGGAAGTGAAAGATTTTATCCTTTTCTCCATTGCCTCTGCCTCATTAAAAACCTTGCCGAAAAAACCCAATAGGGACAAAAATCGGACAAAGAAAAAAAGAGTGCAGAACTTAGAGATTCAGATGACAACTCCAACGCTCATGTTCGTTTCGTCAATAAGCGGTTGGTTTACCCCTGTCTTGTTTTGGGGTTTGAAGACAAATGTTTGCCTTATGTTTGGCAAGTTCGATATAAATTTCGGCTTTGTTTTATGCCTACTTTAATGTTTGGATTTTTGTTTCACCATTTAAGTCTTTGCATGCTTTATTTTTGAGGTTTTCGTTTTACCTCTGAGTTTTGCATTTATAAAAATGCTTTAGATTACTCGTACCTTTTCGTATTAGGAACGGTTTGTGAAAGAGGACCCTTTTTGATCGACACTTAATGAAGAATACGTCTCAACTTCATAATGGTGTAATAATGCAATAGAGTGATAGGAATTTTTCACATGGTTTAAGAATGTTTCTGAAGAAAGTTTTTGTTTGAACTTTCACAACATTTTACATGTGTTTGATTATCGTCTAAAACTCATGTTGCAATTGTTTTCTTTTAACAGGTTTGATACAAGCTTGTATTTCGTAACTGTTTTCTTTTGTAACAGTTTTTTCGAGTTAATATAAGGGAATAACTGTTTTTTGTTTGTAACAGTTTTTATAATGGTATGGGTTTTTACCCGTAACTGTTTTCATTGACAATAATTTTTAATAAATACAAGGGTATATCTTGCAACCCTTGACTAAACATTGCCTTTAACCTTAACATTCGTTTACATCCACGAGTGTTTTCTTTGTAGGTTTTTGAATCAGGCTTGCGTTTTTGGCTCTTGACTTCACTCTTAACTTTCGATTTGTTGGGTAGACCTTAGACTTGACTTGAGTTCTACATTTCCAAGTCTTTTTTGCCTTCTATAGTCCCCTAAGTGTTAGAGCTTTGAAGTATGAGCACTTGAGTATTTCTTCCATGTGGTCCATTTACTGAAAAGGAAATTACATACGGGACTCGAAGGTTTATACTTTTTGGATGATGACTATTTAACCCTTTTTATTTCATCAGAAGGGTTGGGACCTAGACCGAGAATTCAGTTACTTCCTCGTGTCTTTCGTGTCTAATATCATCATTTGGTACTTTAGAGAATTTATCCGAGTACTAAATTTTCATGGCACTTTATGAATTTATTTGAGTGCTCATATTTAGTCTTACAGACTTGAAATATATATTTGGATGCATCGTTACATGTGCGATGTCTTAATGTTGCACCCTTGGGTGTCTAACTTTTAAATAAAAGAGGCGCTTTTATATATTTAAACGCTATGAAAAGGACGTCTCCTTTTCATTCAGGCGTAAAAGAGGATCGATTGATCTGAGTAGACTTTTAGTTTGTGGAAGTATTAATCCTGGTAGGATTTCCTGGAGTATTGATCTCGGTAAGACATTGAGTCTGACGGAATACTGATCCCAAATAATTATAGATCTTAGTAGATTTGTCTTGAAGATACATTAAATCTGATATGAATTTGAATCCAAATTGGAGTATATGAACATACTTCCAAGTAGAGAGGGACACATGTCCGAAATAATATTTGAGATGTTCGGGATAATCGATCCGAGTCATAATATAATTAGCCATTAAGAAAGGCTTTTAAACTTGAATGGTCGTTGCTGGACCGAATATAAGCCATGTGTTTGTCCAAAGTGAACTTTATTCTGATGGCATAGTTGCATACATTTATGTTGACTTGAACATAAAAGTCTCGTTTGTTATCGTGGGATTTTTTACTCGAAATGGAGTTCGTGATCCTTTTTGTGTAAGAGTAGTATATGCATTTTTAAGATCTCATTCAACACTGTTTGAAGTGTTTTATGCTTGATATGAGAAATACAACTAACTGAGTTGAGATTGCGGTGAATAGTGTCGGAAAACTCTTAGAAATTTATCTCCCAAAGCAATCGATTGTTTGAATCACTTATTAACATGTCAAGTCGGATTGACTAAGCTTCAAGTATAAGTGATATCCCTAGTGTTTGAGTTTTGAGGTATGAGAACTCAAACACTAGTATCATAATTTGACAGTCCCCAGTTTAATAATCTCGGATAGGATAGCCAGTTCCATTGTTGATGGACTTTCAAATGGTCCAGTTACAACATAGAGACGGTACCGGAGCTCTTTCTTTATTTTTTACTCTGGCCGGGAACTACGGAGGCTCCAAAATATTGTCGAGGACCATGTGATATCTTGCCTTATTACTGGAGTAATTTTCACGGCTTTCTTCGTAGATTACTTGCATCGTATATTTTGTTTGTTTGGTACATGTGGAATTTTAGCTTTTAGAACCTTGAATATTCTCAAATATGATTCTCCTTCAATAAGGCAGTACTGGATGAGACACACTCAGAGTTGCGAGAGCGTGCGTGTCTGTGGGTAAAGTCCCATTCTGCAAGTAATCAATGAAGTTATTATGCCAAAATTAAATTAGTCGGGCTTACCTCATTTTCATTCTAATTGATGATAAATCAGGGATCGCCTAGATAAGGGATGACTTGATCCTGATATTGTTTGATCCGGAAATGATATTTCTCAATAAGAGTCTGGAGTTGCTTCTGGAGTCAGTGATATTAGCAGTAGATCCGAGACTAGCACATCCAACTTGATTTTCTTGGGCTGCATAGTTTTCTTGGATTTGATCAATCGTCAAATCAATACTTTTTCTCTGAGTCCCCAGCTAATTCAAGCATGTATCATATACTTTATACTCATCTTTGTTGTTAGTAATAAACTAACTTTTGTGAAATCTAAATACTTTTTCTGATAGGGATTAATCATTGTCCTTAACCAAGGACTTTTAATACTTGTGGACTTAATTGTGTAAAAGGTCCAGATCCCGAGAATTATTTCAGAATTAACGTGTACTTTGATTTCAGCTTCAGGTAATATGATCAAGCAAAGATTAGTCATGAAATCTGCTAGACTTGTGTTTTTATGGTCGTATGTGGCTGATAAATAATATCATATTCAATAAGTTTGACTACTCATTTAGCTAGCCTTCCTGACAGTTCTCGTTTATGCAAAATATTGTGTAGTGGCTATGAGAATTGAATGATATTGACAATAAAGCCTTAGATTTCAATAGCAATTAATGCCAACTTCTCGAAATATAGATATGCAATTTCCATGTCTAGGAGCATTCTATAGTAGATAAGAGATTATGTACCTTTCTCTGCTTGAATTAAGATTGCATTTACCGAGAAATTCGAGACAATGTGATATACTAGCATTTATCTTTCTCCTCAGAATTTTGAAAGTGATGATGGGTTGATGTTAGCAACGAGTCTGAATGATTCGACTTTTCGGACTAAACCCACCTTCGAGGTTCCATAACTTTATCTTTTATTATTTGGCTCTGGTTTCTTCTTTTGCTTGACCGGATTATACCGCGGGTCAATATTGAGCATATAAACCATTATCTCCGGTGGTACACCTGTTATGGTTACAATGGTGGCAAGCAAAGCAATTTGCATTAACACGTAAAAGTTTAATCAACTTACCTTTAAACTCGGTGTCGAGTCTCGACCATCATAAACCTTCCTATTTGGGAAGCCAATGATAGTTTCTAGTTCTTCAGCATTTGACCTCGTGGCTTTTGATTCTTTCGGTTCAATGATTGTATCCGAAATTATTTGTGTAATTATCCATGTCTATTAATGAACCTTCTTCCTCGTAGTCTTCAATTATCCATCCCACACATATCTTTTCTTTTCCAGTTGTCAGGTGAGGTATCGTTGTAAACAATCTCGTGGGTGTTTTACCCCTGCTTTTCCTAACCTTCATTCTTCTCCTGTGGAAATTTTTAATTTTGCAAGGTGATTCCTTACCTGTTCGAGAAGGTTCGGATCTTTTTCAGCCCGTGAAGAAAATACCGTATCTCTTTGCTCGGACCTATTTTTGACTTTCATTTGAACATCCGTGCCTTTCTCCATTTAAAGCTCGGTGCTGCATATCATTCTCGTGGGATAGTTGAGAATTCCCGGAGGTGTTCTATCCGCTCGTCTTGTTCCTTGATCTGGTTCTGTCAAGTTAGAACTAAATTGTGCAAATTAAAATTACCTGATGTACTTGAACTTCATGTCTTGGTACTATTTGGCATAGATTCTTTAATAAGTTTCGGTACTAATAGTTGTGGTACCAATATGCCTATGTACATTTTCTATTTTTCTCTGCTTGTTGGATATATATTAGCATCATGGCTGGCTATTATTGCCTTTTCCTTTCTCATGGTAAAGCCATCTCAATCTTGGTTTTCCTCAACTGTGTTGATTGGCAAATTTCGGCCATGATGAAGGTTTAAACTGAAAGCAAATAAATATCAACAAAAATTGTTAGTATCTTTGGTTGAATAGAAAATTTTCTTGAGTTCCCGGTAACGGAACCAATTTGTTTAACCCAAAAAAAGCTTTCAAGGTCGAAGCAATAATTTTGTATGACGGGTCACAAGCAACCGATTCAATCTGAAAGATATAATTTTTGTTAATACAACGTGATAGAGAAGTGGAAAATAAATTCAATGACAGATAATATAATAAAAATAAAGCAGAGAAGAAATAATTCTTATTGAATAATCCTTGACAGGATGTTGAGCCGAATGGAGCTTAAAGGGCCAAACTGTGGCTAACTTGGAAGCAAGATGACATGAATTACAATGTATAGAATTGTAGAGAAGAAAGTTAGATCCCCCAAATTGTGATAAAACTATGTCTATTTATAGGGATAAATCTAAGTAACCATTCTCCTTGAATAATGGGTCCATTATGAGCATTTACTCAACCTATCCATTACTTTTGGAAGACTTGTAACAGCTGTGTAAATGCTGGAATTTCGTAACTGATGAGTTAATTTTGTAACTGATGAGTTAATTTTGTAACTGATGAGTTAATTCCATAACTAATGAGTCAGTCCCATGGCTGATGAGTCACTCCCGTACCTGTTGAGTCAATCACGTGCCTATTGAGTCAATCTCGTGCCTGCTGAGTCAATCTCGTGCCTGTTGAGTCAATCTCGTGCCTGTTGAGTCAATCTCGTGCCTGCTGAGTCAATCTCGTGCTTGTTGAGTCAATCTTGCAATTGATTGCCTTGTTCTGACCGTTACAATCATTTATTGCATTTATTGTACGTTACATAATTGATTTGTAACTGATGGAGTAATGATGATAAATCCCATATAATCCAGGATTAATTGATTCCTACCTCATTTGTAATTATGAGATATCCTCCCGCACCTGATCCAGGCTATCTTATGATCATCAGTTCCGAGGCTAACATGCTCAGTATGTTCGGTCCCGGGGGTGTTTCACATATCATCTTTACATGTCATTCTTCATTTTTCTTCAAGCTTTGCTGACACGTGCTTCCATTTAATAGACCCACATGGCGAGTCTATTTTTCGCCAATACACCGTGTTAAATTTGTTGTAGCCTTTTAGTTCGGGATCTTCCCATTGGGATCATTTTCCCATTTTCTTCGGGCTTTCCCGAGATAATAGTCTCCGAGTAGGGTGGCTGTGGCCTTTAGAGATTGGGGAGCTGCCTACTAGGTCTTTTATCCCCGAGGCCCAATAACTTAGGCTGTTTGATATGAACGGTAGTCCTCGAGTGAGGGAGCGATCGTTCGCGCTTTGGTTAAGTATTTCCCTTAGGCTCATTATAGTATGAAGAACTTTAAGAGATGTAAAAAGGAAAGAATTTAAACATCATATGTTTGAAATATTTTTATTCTTGATCAAAATAGTCATACATGCCTACATGTTTAAGTCAGGACTCGATCGATCTATGTGGGCACGGTTCGTTCTGACCGTTTGGCCCTTACAATAAATCCTATCTATCGAGATCCTTCTTTTATGAATTAGTTTCCGCGCTATAGTTGATATTCGAATATAATGTATACCCGAGAGTAGCCCCCAATTATTCGAGGTTGATTGTAAAGGAACCTCGGATATTGTTGAATTGACTTTCGATGCTGATTCATAATCGGGTTTGATTCTAAGTTAGCACGATTCATTGTTGCCTCATCAAAAACCTACCCGAAAAACTCATTTGCGACAAAATATAAGAGTGCAACACGTGCTTTCAGACCTACAAACTTCATTTCGTCTGCTGAAAAATCCACCGTCAATTCTTGTCGACCACCTGCAAGTGTTAGTCTAAAACAAAAATAAAAAATAGAAAGGGGTTGTACCTTAGTAGTATTATCATTTTAGGTGTGATATGTTCCAATTGCTCGGTAGTCGTTCCCCATTATTCATTTCGAGCTTGTAGGACCCTTTTCCGGTGACCTCAAGAATCTGGTACGGTCCTTCCTAGTTTGGACCCAATTAGCCTTCGTTCGGATTTGGGTGTTGAGGGTGACTTTCCTTAGCACCAAGTCCCCGACGCTAAAATGTCAAAGATTGGCTCTTAGATTGTAGTATCTCTCGATCCGATGTTTTTGGGCGGCCAATCAGACGAGTGCGGCTTCGCGTTTTTCATCCAAAAATTCTAGGCTCGTATCCATGGCCTAGTTATTTGACTCTTCTGTTGCATATTGGAACCTGATGCTAGGTTCTACAACCTCGATCGATATTAGAGCTTCGGTGCCATAAACTAATGAGAACGGGGTAGCTCCGGTACTAGACTTCGATGTTGTGCGGTATGCCCCAAGAACCTCGGGTATTTGGCGTCAGTTAGTATCTTCTTAAGACTTTGGATGGTGGTTTTGTTAGTCGATTCGGCTTGTCCGTTCCCACTGGGATGATAAGGTGTTGATAGGATTCTTTTGATCTTGTGATCCTCGAGAAATTTTGTCACCTTGATGTCGATGACCTGCTTTCCATTATCGCACGCAATCTCGGAGGGCATCCCCAATAGACATATGATGTGGTCCCAAATAAAGACTATGGCTTTCGTTTCCCTAATTTTCTCGAAAGTCTGTGCTTCAACCCACTTAGAGAAATAATCAGTCATAAATAAAATAAACCGAGCCTTACCTGGGGCCGATGGAAGAGGGCCAAATATGTCCATTCCCTACTTCATGAACGGCCATGGGGACAAGACCGAGCGGAGCAGTTCCCCAGGTTGAGGAATCATTGGTGCATGCCTTTGTCACTTGTCGCATTTTCGAACAAACTCTTTTGCATCTTTCTCCATGTCGATCTAGTAGTCCGACTCTGATCACTTTGTGGACCAATGATTCAACACCAGATTGATTATCGCAAGTGCCCTCGAGGACTTCCCTTAGAATGTATTCGGTATCTCCTGGCCCCAAACATATCGCTAATGGACCATCAAGCGTCCTTCTGAACAATGTTCTGTCTTCGATCGAGGTAAATCGTGTTGCCTTTGTGCACAGGGCTCTCGATTTTTTTTGGATTTGATGGGATCCTCCCCCTCTTCAAATAATCTACGTATTTGTTTCTCTAATCCCAAGTCAAACTTGTGAAATTTATCTCGGCATGACCTTCTTTGACCACCGATTTCATGAGTTGTACGATAGCCCCCGAATTGAGTTCGTTGTATTGGACTGATAACCCTAGGTTTGCAAGGGCATCTGCCTCGCTATTCTGATCTCAAGGTACACGTTGCAAGGTATCTCTACATTCGATCTTCTCGAACTTCAAAGGTTCCGTTAACCTAGTTTACCATGAGGAGGGAGTCACATTTAGCCTCGATCACCTACGCTCCCAAGCCTTTGGCTAATTCCAGACCTACAATCATGGCCTCATATTCAGCCTCATTGTTAGTCAATTTTACAGTTCTGATAGATTGTCTAACTACGTTACTTGTGGATGGTTTCAGCATGATGCCGAGTCCGAACCCCTTTGCGTTCGAAGCACCGTCCGTAAAGAGGGTCCAGATTCCTGATGATGTACCCTAGTTTATTAACAGTTCTCTTTCACCCTCGGGTACGAGCTGGTGTGAAGTCAGCCACGAAGTCAGCCAAGATTTGGGACTTGATGGTTGTTCGAGGTTGATATTCAATATCGTACCCGCTGATTTTTACGGCCATTTGGCCAACCGGACCGAAAGTTCGGGTTTATGCAAAATATTTCAAAGTGGATAAGTGGTTACAACACATATGGGATGACATTAAAAGTATGGTTTTAGTTTCCTAGAGGCGCTTAGAAAAGTGAGCGCCAATATTTCTAGATGGGGATACCTAGTTTTGGCCTCACCTAGGATCCGACTAACATAATAGATAAGGCATTGCATACCTTGTTCTTCTCGGACCAAGAATACACTTACCGTTATCTTTGATACTGCTAAATACAAGTAAATTTGCTCATCCGCCTTTGGCGTGTGAAGCAACGGCGGGCTCGATAAGTACCGTTTTAGCTCCTCCTAAGCATGTAGGCATTTCAGAGTCCACGTGAAGTTATTCTTCTTCTTTAGTAATGAGAAGAATCGGTGACTCTTATCGAAGGACTTCGAGATGAATCGTCCCAAGGCGTATATGTGCCCCGTTAACCTCTACACGATCTTTACGTTATCTACTACCATGATGTCCTCGATAGCTTTGATTTTGTCAGGGTTGAGATCGATTCCTCGATAGGATACCATGAAGCCGAGAAACTTGCCAGAGCCGACCTCGAACACACATTTCTCTAGGTTGAGCATCATGTTGTACTTCTTTAGTATATAGAAAGTTTCCTGCAAATGCTTCAAATGATCCTCTACTCACAAGGATTTAACTAACATTTCATCAATATAAACCTCCATTGATTTTCCTATTTGTTCTTAGAACATCCGATTTACTAGGCGTTGATAAGTTGCACTAGCATTTTTAGTCCGAATGGCATTACATTATAGCAGTAGATGTCGTACTTAGTGATAAACGAGGTCTTCTCCTAATCTTCAGGGTTCATCTGTATTTGGTTGTACCCGGAATAGGCATCGAGAAAACTGAGAATCTCATGGACGGTCGTGGCATCGATTATGCGATCGATATTAGGCAAAGGAAAAGAATCCTTGGCACATGCTTTATTCAAGTATTTGTAATATACACACATTCTATGTTTGTTTCCCTTCTTAGGAACTACTACTATGTTTGCTAACCATTCAGAATATTTTACTTCCCGAATGGATCCTATTTTAAGAAGTTTGGTTACCTCGTCTTTGACGAAGGCATGCTTGACCTCATACTAGGGTCTTCTCTTTTGCTTCATCGGATGAAATTATAGATCTAGGCTTAGTTTATGAGTGGTGTTTTCCAGTGGGATCCCTGTCATATCGATATGGGACCAAGCAAAGCAATTCATGTTAGCTTTAAGGAATTGAATAAGTTTTCCCCCTGAGCTCGGGGTCTAGCTCCGTGCCCAGGTATACCTTTCATTCAGGCTGATGTTCTGTCAGCGTGACTTGTTCCAGCTCTTCGACCGACGACTTGGTGGCTTCGGAATCATCGGGGAATATGAAAGATCTAGAGAACCCATAGTCATCATCCTCGTCAGTCCCCTGCTTCTCTGGTTGGGTCGAGGTCGATGTCTGTGGTTTCTATTTGGCCTCCTGGTTTCCCTTTGAATATGATCTTTTTGCTAATTAGAGTGCCGATATTGGTATCACTTCGTCGACTAAAAACATTTCCTTGACGGTAGGTTGCTCCATGTAGACCGTTTTAACTCCTTCTGGTGTCGAGAACTTCATAACCCAGTGCAGGGTCGAGGGTACTGCCCTCATGTTATTGATCCATGGCCTCCCGAACATGACGTTATACCTCATATCACCCTCGATCACATGAAACTTCGTCTCTTGGATGGTCTCGGCCATGTTTACGGGCAAAGTTATCTTGCCTTTGGTGGTTTCGCACGCCATGTTGAAGCCATTAAGGACTCGGGCCGCAGACACAACTTGATCTTGTAGGCCGAGTTATTCTACGACCCTCGATCGAATGATATTGGCCGAGCTACCTGGATCAATCAAAACACATTTAACTTGAATCTTATTCATAAGTACATATATTACCAGTGCGTCGTTATGGGTCTGCACGATCCCCTATGCATCCTCATCATTAAAAGACAAGGTTCCTTCTGGTACATAATCCCGAGTTCATTTTTCCCTTGTGATCGACACCTTGGTGCGTTTAAATACTGGTCCTTGAGGAATATCGACCCCTATAAAAATCATGTGGATCACGTGTTGTGGCTCTTCTTGCTCATTCTATTTGTTTGAATTCTGTTTCTGAAGTGGTTCTTGGCCCAATTGCTTAAGAATTCTCTAAGGTGCCCCTCGTTGAACAACCGGGTTACTTCCTCCCTTAGATTTCTGCAATCTTCTGTTCTATGGCCATGGGTACCATGATACTTGCACCTTTTATTGGGATTTCTCTGGGATGGATAGGTGTGAAGAGGTCGAGGCCATCTAGTATCTTTGATGCGTCCGATGGCTCATATGATAGACGATGCATCAACGTTGAAGTTATATTCTGACATACGTGGTGCTTCTTTGGGCTCGACATTCCTGTCAAAGCCGTTCTTGCTCATGAGCCCTCGAGAGCTCTGACCTTAATCATTTCTCCTTTCACCTCGAATGGGGTGGCGTCCAGGTCCGTTGTTTCTCCGATCTGCATTATATGGCTGGTAACAATCCTATTTGACTGTGGTTCCCGGTCAATATCCCTTTTGACTCTGTTGACGGGCCTGATAGGATAAACAGACCCAAAAGGAGCCCCCAACTGGTCATTTTCGACCCTAATCTTCGACTGATACCGATTATGCACATCCGCCCGGGTGACAACTAGGTATTCCATCAAGTTCCACTTTAATTGTTGTGAAGCCACCGAGCTTCGTACGTTTAATCTTTGAGTGAAGAACTGAATGGCCTAATGATCGGCAACCCGAGGTAGATCTAGATGATCCATTTGGAACCGAGACACAAACTCTCTGAGCATCTCGTTATCTTTTTGCTTTACCTTGAAGAGGTCCGACTTCCTAGTCTCTACCTTTATAGCTCCCGTGTGTGCTTTAACGAAGGAATTTGCATGCATGGCAAGAGAATCGATGGAGTTGGGTGGAAAATTATGGTATCATATCATCCTCCGTTTGATAGGGTCTCCCCGAATTTCTTCAACAATACGGACTCGATCTCATCGTCGTCCTGATCGTTTCCCTTAATTGCACATGTGTAAGAAGTGACATGCTCGGTGGGGTCGGCCATTCCATTGTACTTGGAAACTTTTGGCATGCGAAACTTCTTGGGAATTGGTTTAGGAGTCGCGCTCGGGGGGAATGGATTTTGCACGAACCTTTTTAGATCCAAACCCTTCAAAATCGGTGGTGCTCCCATAATTTGATCAACTCTGGAGTTATAGGTTTCCACCTTCTTTTCATTTTCTTTAATCTTCTTCTCACCCGATTCAACTCGCTTTGTCAGCTCCTCGAGCATCATCATGATAGCGGGGTCGGTCCTTGGTTCATTTCCGTTTGATCGTCTTAACAGTGATTCAACCCTATGAATAACTTCTTGCGATGGCTCGGGCTCGGCCCTGCTCGGTGCATTGTTTTGGTTTTGGAGTTGTGTTATTGTAGCTTGTTGAGCCTTCAACATTTCGAATATCACTCGAAGGTTTATCCCGTCTTCTTCGCCGCTCTGTGCGCTCTAACCGGCTGATCGAACGTCTCTGCGGACGTTATTATCGGGGTCGACGTCCATATTTACATTAATGGCAAGATGGGAACTGATGTTGATTGGGTCTACGACCAGGACTCCAGCTTTTTTTTTTTTTTTGGTTTTCCATTCGGTGTTTGGTATCCGTATTGGAACCCGACTATATCCGAATTCGCGCCGCGAAGGGCCCCATTCGGAGGGAAGCGCTCTCTACCAAAGATTTTTCCATACTCAGGGCTCAAACCCGAGACCTCTGGTTAAGATAAGTACAGTCCCATTTACTATACCACATCCTTTAATGGTGATGTTTATTTACTCGAGCTTGTAATAGTAATCTTTTTTATTTCTAATATATTATATTCTGAACAATAATCCACTTGAAAAAGAATCTTCTACTTTTAGACATAAAGGAAGAGCTGGTGGATGGATGATCCTAGCATTGTGTTCCTTTTCTCTCTTTTTTTCGTACGTAAAGAAAGATATAATAAATCGAACGCTAGACCAAATAAGAGTGTCAGTGTAAGCCAGTAATTGAAAAAGAATTTATTCTTGCGAGCAACTCGTGCATTCAACAATGGTAGTCCATCTTTTTTCTATAAATCGTGAATCAGATTCTAGTGGTGGAGGTTAGGAGGGTGAATAACAGGTTGATGACTATTAAGTTAGTTATTTGAGGTTGTACTTTGAACATAATTAGTGTGTACGCATGCCAAGCAGGCTTGAATGAGGAAGTCAAGAGGCGTTTCTAGGAAGATTTGGATGAGATGGTGCGTGGTATCCCACATACCGAGAAGCTTTTCATAGGAGGAGATTTCAACGGTCACATTGGAGCGACGTCTGGGGGTATGATGATGTGCATGGTGGTTTTGGTTTTGGAATAGAAACGGAGGAGGAACGTCTCTTTCTGGACTTTGCTAGAGCATTTGATTTGGTTATTGCAAACTGGAGTTTCCTGAAGACGAGGGAGCACTTGGTCTGTAACGACCCGACCGGTCGTTTTGCTTCCTAGAACCCCGTTCCCCTAAATAAGTCTTTCCGAACATGCTTTTACTGTTTTATGACTTGTGGGGATGGTTAGTTCGAGGTTTTAAAGGATTCGGGTTGAAACTGGAACGCTTGGTTCCTTAAGGTTGGCCTAAAAGGCCAAGTTTGACTTCGGTCAACATGTTGAGTAAACGACCTTGAAATTGGGATTTGACGGTTCAAATAGGTTCATATGACGATTTCGAACTTGGACCTATATTCGGATCGGGTTTCGGATGACCCGGGAGCGTTTCGGCGCCTAATAATGAAAGTTGGCTCTTGAAGTTCTTTAAATTTGATTTGGAACAGATTTTGGTGATATTGAGGTCCAAACGGAAATCCGAGACCGGAAATAGTTTTGTAATGTCATTTAAGACTTGCACGCAAAATTTGGTGTCATTCCGAGTAGTGTAAGTACGTTTCGGCGCATTGGAAGTAAATTGAAGAACTTGAAGTTCTTAAGTTTTATTCAATTGGTTTTGGGGTGCGATTCTTAGTTTTAATGTTGTTTCGGGCATTATGAAAGTTTGAGCGAGTCTATTTTATGATTCCAAACTTGTTAGTATGTTTGGAAGGGGCCCCGGGTGCCATTGGGAGGATGCGCGAGTTGAGTTTGAAACTCTACAGGGCTGCTGGTGCACCAGTTTTTGTGTGCCCGCACCTTCGATCCTTTTTCCGCAGGTGCGAGCTAACCCCCCGCATATGCAATCCAAGGATGGCCAGCAAGGTTTTGCAGATGCGGCTCTTTCTACGTAGAAGCGGGAACTCGTCCGCAGATGCGGCCCTAACCGGCCCAGCCAATTCCGCAGAAGCGGACACCTGGTCCGCAGAAGCGGATCAATGCACCACAAGTGCAAAAATCGCTGGGGTAGTGAGGTTCATTTAATACAGGACTTAAGCCATTTTCACCCATTTTTCTCACTCTTTGGGCGATTATTGGAGCTTCTTGAGAGGGGTTCCCACCTAGCTTTTGGAGGTAAGTAATTTCTACCTATTATGATTTTAATACATAGATTATTGGTAGATTAATTTCTACCTATTATGAGTTTAATACATAGATTATTGGTAGATTCAACATGAAAATTGGTAGAAATCATGGGTTTAGATAAAAAAAACATAGGGTTTGACAAAAATAAGATTTTACCACAAAATTGACAATGAAACTTAGTGAAAGTTATATATTTATGTTCCTTAGGTTGTGGGTAACAACTTTCTTCAAAAATTTCCGGAATCCATGCACGTGGGCCCGATGTGAATTTTAGGAATCTTGCAATTTGGGTCGGGGAATCATTTTAATAGTGGAAATATAACCTTTTGAGCATAGATTAATTAATTTATGTAATGTTTGGCTAGTTCTAAGTCGTTTGGCATCAATTTCGGAGGTTTGAGCGCAATCTTGAATTGGGAAATAGTCTTTGAGACGAGGTAAGTCTCTTTTGTAACCTCGTAAGTGGGAAATTACCCCATAGGTGAATTTAATTAATATGTGTTGTTTTTTGTTGGGGGCCACGTACCCACTAAGTGACGAGAGTCCGTACATAGCTACTATTCTTGTTATGTCAGGGTAGTCTTAGGCTTGCACCATACCTTGTTGATGTTGTTATTGCTTTATGTATATGGTTTGCCTTGGAAAGGGCGGAATGGAGTGTGCTTAATAAATGTTTCAAAAGGAATTAGAATTCAGGAAAATAACGGAATCTTAAAAGTTTTCACTTGAATGTCGTATTTTGAAAAGAATGGGAAAGTACTATTATAATTTAAGAAATCCTTGTGTGACCGCGTCGCATGAATGATTCGCGAGCAGGGAAATTCCTTAAATTTATGTTTGACAATGTCGCATGTATGATTCGCGAGCGGGGGAAATAGATGCATCTATGGTTCGTGTCGTTCGATCCTCGGCAGTGCACAATTTTTATTTATGTTGGATCAGGTAGAACGTCCTCGGTGGTATTGTGTGTGACAATAGAACTGAAATTTTGTTTCATAATTATTATGGATTCATTGTTGTGTGATCATATGTTTTAAAGGAAGCAAGTGATTTAAGCTCTTAAATGTGGTGATTTCTTGTCCAGTTAAATTCTTGTTCTAAGTCTTGTAGTTGTATACCATGCTTAATTAGAATCTCATTTTATCATGCTATTGGCCCTAGTAAGTGTCAAAGTCGACCTCTCGTCACTACTTCTTCGAGGTTAGACAAGATACTTACTGGGTACATATTATTTATGTACTCATGTTACTCTTCTTTACTTAACTGCAGGGTCTGAGGCATGTGCATCTGGTTACTAGTCCAGTGCGCAGACTTGATCCCCATCTCGAGACTTCATGGTGAGCTGCCCTTCGAGCCGTTCTGCAGCAGCTGGAGTCTCTCCTATGCTTTATTTTTCTGTCTATTTCTTTTCGGACAATAGGCTAGTATTCTTTTGTATATTCTACTAGATCGCCCACATACTTGTGACACCAGGTCTTGGCACACACACTAGTAGACTTATAATATTTTTGGTATTATTTAGATGATTACGGTTCGCACTCATTGTTTCCGTTTAATCTTGTTACATTGGTAAATTTTAAATATTTTCAGCTAATGTAGAATTTTATTCACTTAGTAAATTACTCAAATGGGAGATGTCTAGTTTAATCAGTGTTGGCTTGCCTAACAATGGTGTTGGGCGCCATGACCTAATACGAAATTGGGTTGTGACATGGTCACCTTCCCGAGTTCAGTGGTCGAGACCCAGATTGATTATTTATTTTGCAGGAAGTCCGATAGAGATCTTTGCTGGGATTGCAAGGTCATCCCGAGTGAGAACCTCTTGACCCTTCATAGGCTCCTGGTCTTGGACCTTGAGATCACGAGGAAGAGGTCAATGTATATCCAACATAGGATCAAGTGGGGAGCCTTGGCAGAAGCTAAAACGCAGGAGTTGGGGGTCAAGCTGGTGACTATGGGGGCTTGGAGGAGTAGTGGGGACGCAAGTGCTATGTGGACCACGACTGCGCAGTGCATTAGGGAAGCCGCGAGAGAGGTATTATGGGTCTCAAAAGGTTACTCTGGTGGTCATAAGGGATAATAGTGGTGGAATGGAGAGGTGCAAGGAAAAGTGGAAACCAAGAAAGCAGTGTATCTGAAACTAGTGGAAAGTGTAGACGAGGAGGAGAAGGTGGCGAATATAAAGCATTATAAGTTGGCTAAGAAAGAGGCAAAGCTAGAAGTTACGGCGGCCAAGACTGCAACTTTTAGTAATTTGTATGAGGAACTCGAGGGCCGAGGCGAGGATAAGAGGTTGTTCAGGTTAGACAAGGTACAAGGATTGACTTGGACCAAGTGAAGTGCATCAAGGACAAAGAAGGTAGAGTTTTCTTTGATGAGGGGCTTATCCGTCGGTGATGGAAGACCTACTTCCATAGTCTCTTGAATGAGGAGGGGGACATGAGCATTGGACTGGGTGATTTGGAACTCTCCGGGAGTCGTTGTGACTTTGGGTATTGTAGGCAGACTAGAGTTGATGAAGTTGAGGGGGCTATGCATAAGATGAGCAGGGGCAAAGCGACCAAGCCGTATGAAATCCCGGTGGAGTTTTGGAAGAGTACGGGCAAGGCAGGCTTGGAGTGGCTCACTTGGTTATTTAATGTCATTTTTAGAACGAAGAAGATGCCCGAAGAGTGGAGGTGGAGCACGATGGTTCTTGTATACAAGAACAAGGGTGATGTCCAAAATTGTAATAACTATCGGGGTATCAAGTTGTTTAGCCATATTATGAAAATCTGGGATAGAGTGCTAGAGCTAAGGGTGAGGATGAAGGTGTCTATTTCCGAGAACCAATTTGGGTTATGTTGTGGCATTCGACTAGAGAAGCCATCTACCTTGTTAGGAGATTGATAGAGCAGTATAGGGAGATAAAGAAGGACCTGCATATGGTGTTCATGGACTTAGAAAAGGCGTATGATAAAGTTCCGAGGTAGGTTTTGAGGAGATGTTTGGAGGCTAGAGGTGTACCTAGTCCCTACATTAGGTTGATTAAAGACAAGTATGATGGAGTAAAGACCCGAGTGAGGACGGTGGGTGGGGACTCATACCATTTTCCGGTTATGATGGGGTTGCATCAAAGGGCGGCACTTAGTCCTTTTTTGTTTGCTCTGGTGATGGACGTACTGACGTGCCACATCCAAGGGGAGGTGACTTGATGCATGTTATTTGCAGATGATATTGTATTGATTGACGAGACGCGAGACGGTGTAACGCGCAATTAGAGGTATGGAGGCAGACCCTGGAATATCAAGGTTTCAAGTTTAGCAGGACCAAGACAGATTACTTGGAGTATAAGTTTAGTGGCGAGACTCGGGGGGGGGGGGGGGGGGGGGGGAGGGAGGGGGAGGGGGGGACGGCCAGGGGGGCGTCTTGTAAACTACTAGG
>ML251285.1:0-21273 GCA_005239495.1 Nicotiana undulata | reverse complement strand
ATTTTTCTTTTTAATGAATCTCTTATTTTTCTGACTGGCCTTTTCTTTTGCAGAACACTCATACTTAGAGTGGCCAGTCTTCCCACAACGGTTGCAAATTTTATTTTCAGGGAGAGTGAGATACTTACTTTTGGGATCCCATTTAGGCAATTGACTCCCAAAACCAAGCCCTCTCCGGTTGCTACTATGATTCTCTTGGAGCCATATTAAAGCATCAGAAGACTTATTCCACTTACGTGTTCTATCAAATTCATGTTTGACTTTGCCAAGTTCTTCTTTAAGAGATTTTATCTGCTCATCTTTGGCATACATTTTATCTTTCAGTTTACCTAAGTCTTCTTCTAACTTAGCATGAGAGTGATCAACTACCTTTTTACTGGATCCTAGTCTTAACTTTAAATTTTCAGATTTTAGTTCTAGAATCTCAGTTTCGAGTGGTTGAACCTGGTTCATCAAGACAGCGGTTTTCTTTTCATATTCACTGACCCTTATTTCCAGGTCCATGCATTTTGCTTTCAGCATTGCACACTCTTTCGATAGTTGATCTTTCTCTTTAGTTGTCTCCTCAGAATCATCAATGAAGTCAAGTAGAAACTCAGAGAGTTTCTCCTTAGATAGAAAATTTATTTTTGTTTTAAGATGTGAGATACTTACCTGTGGTTCTTCATAAGTCTCCTCATCAGATTCTCCAATTGCCATGAGAGCTTGATCTTCTGTCTCACCATCTTCTGATTCTTCATCTGAACTTTCCCCCCAAGCAGCAACCATAGCCTTTGTAGTAGTTTTCTTGGGTTGGACCAGTTCCTTCTTCCTGTTCTTTCTTTCATATCTCTCCTTCCTCCATTCTACTTCCCACTGGGGGCAGTTCTTGATGAGATGATCAGTTTTTCCACACTTGTAGCATCCCTCATTAGCTGGCCTTTCAGGAGCCTTTGCCTTGTTGAAGTTTCCCCCTCTAGAGATGCCTTTCTTCCTCATGAGAAAGTTTCTGAATTCTTTGGTGATCATGGCCATCTCATCATCCTCCAGATCTGCTCCCTCTGTGATCCTTAGTGCTAGACTTCTTTCTTTCTTTGGGGCATCCATTTTCATGGTCTGCCTTCTGAGTTCATAAGCAGTAAGGTTGCCAATCAACTCATCTAGTCTAAGGGTTGCCATATTTTTGGATTCCTGAATGGCAGTTATCTTGCTTTCCCAGGAGATAGGCAGAACCCTTGTCAAGATCTTCTCAACCTTGTCTTCTTCAAGGATGACTCTTCCAAGAGACTTGAGTTCATTAGTCAAGGTTGTGAACCTTGTGTACATCTCCTGAATTGTTTCACCTTCCTTCATAGTGAAGTTTTCATACTGAGAGTATAGCAATGTACCTCTAGACCTCTTCACTTGAGTTGTTCCTTCATGTGCCACTTGTAGAGTATCCCAGATTTCCTTAGCAGTGGTGTAGCTTTGGATTCTGANCCTAGGTGTTAGCCTCTTTAAGGATAACCCGCTCTGATACCAATTGTTGTTTTAGACTTCAATACTATACAAGAATACAAGTTAATTGTGCAGTAGTACCCAATTTTCGAGTGTTGTCTAATAAGAAGAACCAGGTTCTTCTTAGTCTACTACTTACTACTGTTTGCGGAATAATTAAGCAGTAATAGTCAAGACACAGATATCTTACGTGGAAAACACCTGTCTCAAAAGGTGAAAAAACCACGACCTACTCCTCAGTAGGATTTGCTCAAAAGTCTTCACTAAACTCTGAGCCAAAAAATGAACTTACAAAATAAACTCTTTTGTAATCCTAGGACTAACTCTAATCCTCTTTGTATCAACTAGCCTCTAGCTAATTTCTACAGAATTCAAGCTAACTCTAACTTGATCAGTTTGTACCTATTACAATTGCTTCTATGAAAGCTGATAAGATACAGTATTTAAACTCCTACTACAATCAACTAGACTCAATATACAAACAATGGAATTGTTCCTTCTAGTTGAACTGTAGCCTTTGTATTCGCACAACAATTCTGCTTGCAAAACCTCTGGAACTTTTGCTTCAGAACTTGATCACTTTTGCACTTGTGCGTCACCTCTTTCAGCAGTAATACATTGATTATTTATAGAGTCCGTTTGTTGATTCCATGATTCAATTCTGATCCAACTTGGTAAACGAGTTTGATTGTAACTCAACTTCCTTCCTCTATTTCAGTCCTAGCTGAAAGCAACTTCTATCTTCTCTTATCAATTTGCAACATTTTCATATTAGGAGACATTCTCTTAGTTCTTTGATACTTAGCAATCACTGATATCTCCTAGACTTGTACGATTTGTGATCCAACTGCTTCATTCAGAAGTGTGTATGCTATGATGGACCTGGTTCAACTGGACGCCTTTTGTTAATCTTCAAAACCCATTCAGTGACATGGCCCAACGAATACTATTGCAAGTAGCTCCTTCTTAGTTGTGGCATAATTCTTTTGAGATTCATTGAGGGTTCTACTGGCGTAGTAAATAGGCCTGAAAATCTTGTCTCTCTTTTGTCCCAATATCGATGCAACTGCTATATCACTTGCATCACACATTATTTCAAATGGTTCGCTCCAATCAGGAGAAACAACAATTAGCATTAGTCAATTTTTTCTTGAGAATCTCAAATGCTTTCCTGCAATTATCTGAAAATTCAAACTTCGCATCTTTCATCAATAGGTTAGTCAGAGGTTATGAAATTTTTGAAAAATCTTTAATAAACCTTCTATTCTAATGCCTTTAACAGTGGTAGGAGGGGGTAATCCTGCTATAAGATCAATTTTAGCCTTATCAACTTCTATCCCTTTAGCAGAAATCTTATGTCCTAAACCAATTCCCTATGTTACCATGAAGTGACATTTTTCCCAATTAAGAACCAAATTTGTCTCTTCACATCTTTTAAGCACCAAAGTCAAATTATAGAGACAATCTTCAAATGTCTTACCAAAAAGTGTGAAATCATCCATAAAGATTTCAAGAAACTTTTCAGTCATATATGAGAAAATTGCCGACATGCAACGCTGAAATGTAGCAGGAGCATTGCATAGTCCAAATGGAATTCTTCCGTAAGCATACGTACCTTTGGGGCATGTGAATGTGGTTTTCTCTTGATCTTCTGGAGCAATTGGTATCTAATTATACCCAGAATATCCGTCAAGAAAACAATAAAAACTATGGCATGCAACTCTTTCAAGCATTTGATCAATAAAAGGTAAAGGAAAATGATCTTTCCTTGTGGTATCATTAAGTCGTCTGTAATCAATACAGACTCTCCATCATGTGACTGTTCTAGTAGGTATGAGTTTATTATTTTCATTTTTTATTACTGTCAAACCTCCTTTCTTTGGTACTACCTATACAGGACTTACCCAAGGACTGTCACATATTGGAATAAAATGATACCTGCTGCTGGAAATTTCACCACTTCTTTCTTGACGACTTCCTGCATTACTGGGTTCAGTCTCCTTTGGGGTTGAACTATTGTCTTATAATCAATCTCCATAAGAATCATGTGCATACAAATAGCTGGACTGATTCCTTTGATGTCAGTTATAGTCCACCCTAAGGCTCTTTTGTGTTTTCTCAGGACTCCAATCAGCTTCCTTTCCCGTTCTATTGTCAAAGAAGATGAAATGATTACTGGAAATAATTCAGGTTCAAGAAACACATATTTTAAATGAAAAGGAAGTTCTTTGAGTTCAATTTTTAATTGAGCTCCTTCTTGTGAGACTTTCTCACTTTTTGACTTTTTCTAGTATTTTAGCTTGTTCTCTAATTACGGGGTTATCATCACTTATGGTGCCTGACCTAGCCAAACATCTCTCCAATGAATCAGTAATTAACTGATTATCTTTGTATTCGTCTACAAGGTCATATAGTAAGTCAATTTGAAAACAAGATGATGAGGACTCATCCCCAGGAAATTTTATCATTTTCTGCATGCCAAAAATCACTCTTTCCTCATCAACTCGCAATATTAATTGTCCTTGATGAACATCAATAATTGCTCTCCCTGTTGCGAGAAATGGTCTACCTAAAATTAATGGTACCTCAGTGTTTTCTTCCATTTCAAGCACTATAAAATCTACTGGGAATACAAATTTGTCAACTCTAACAAGGATATTTTTAATAATTCCTTTTGATCTCTTAGTACTTTGATCATCTAATTGAAGAGACACACCAGTATCTTTCATTTCACCAAGTTCTAATTTCCTGAAAATTGGAAAAGGCATTAGATTTATTGAAGTACCTGAATCACATAACGCCTTTTCAAAGTGAGTACCTCCCACGGTACAAGGAATTGTAAAACTTCCTGGATCACCAAGTTTCTGTGGGAGCTTATTTTGAAGTATAGCACTATATTTTTCTGTAAGCTTAACCACTTAAACTTCTTCCAATTTTCTTTTACTTGACAAAATTTCTTTGAGAAATTTAGCATATGAAGGCATTTGCATCAAAGCATCTGTGAAAGGTATGTTAATGTAAAGTTGCTTAAAAATATCTAGAAACTTTGAAAACTGTTTGTCAATCTCTTTTCATCTTTTGGGGAAAAGGGAGAGGTACAGAGTGAGGATTTGTTATCAATTCATTTTCTTGTACAATTTTTTCTTTATTCTTTTGTTCTTTTGGAAACTTAGATTCTATTTTATTCTCACCTTCGTTTACCTTTTCCCCTTCTTGTGGCTATCCTTCTCTACCTGCATATGGATCATCAAGTGATTTACCTGATCGTAGAGAGATGGCTTTGATGTATTCTTTTGGGTTTTTCTCTGTGTTGCTTGGTAGAGCACCTTGAATTTGTCCATACATGAGGGTTGCTAATTGGCTTACCTGAATTTCCAAATTCTTGATAGTTGAATGTTGACTTTCAACCTTTTCGTCAGTAGCTTTAATGAATTTGTACATCAGGTCTTCAAGGCTTTGTTGATGAGCTCTTTGAGGCTGCTGCTGATATTGTTGAAACTTTTGTTGCCCTTTATTTTAATTTTGAAAACCAGGTGGTCCAGACCTGCTGCCTTTGATTAAAAAACCTTTGAGGATTTTCAGCGCCATTAGAATTACTCCATTGAAATCCTGGATGTTTTTGTGCCATGGGACTACCGAATGAGTAATTATTCCTATAACCAATCACATTTACATGTTCCTCATTTTGTGTTGAAGCTTGACATTCATGATTCGGATGATTACCTTGACAAACATCACAATTCTCAAGTTGGGATGATGTGTGAGCACTTACCTGAAAGGCCTCAACTTTTTGTGTTAAGGTCGTAATTTGTTGCGTCAATGAATTCAAAGCTTAAACTTGATTTACTCCTGCCATTTTTTTGATAATCATTCTGTCTGAGGGCCATTGAACAGCATTTTCCAAAATTTCATTAAGCAATTGCATTGCTTCTGCAGTAGTTTTTCCCATTATTGATCCTCCTGATGTTGCACCAATTACATTTTTAGCAGAGAGTTTAAGACCGTGATAGAAAATATATAAATATCAGGGTCTTGGATACTATGATGTGGGAATTTTCTTAACATTTTTGCTAATCTTTCCCATGCCCGGTATACAGATTCAGTATCTGTCTACATAAAATTATTGGTCTCTTGTTTCATTTTAATTATTTTTGCAGGTGAAAAATATTTATTAAGAAATGTTTGGGTCATTTGGTAATGGAACCTCTTGGTAGACTTCGCAACCATGTTTTGGCTTCACCTTTTAATGAAAAAGGAAAAAGTCGCAACCCGATAGCATCTGTTGTGACTCCATTATACCTGCAAGTTTCAACTAATTCAAGAAAATCAATTAAATGGGTGTGAGGATCTTCACTCGCATCACCAGTAAACTGACATGACTGTTGAATGGTTTGAATCAAGCATGTGCGGATTTCAAAGTTGTTTGTTGCAATTGGTGGTCTCCTCACACTTGATTCTCCTTCAAAATGATCTGGCCTGCATAATCACGGAGTATTCTATCACGTCGTGGTGCCACCTCATCAAATTGTTCTTCTACTTGATGTGGTGGAAGTTGGTTATTGAGTTATTCGTTCTCCATCTCCTCTGATGTGAAATTTTGAGATCGTGAGGTTTGTTCTTTTCGTAACAACCGCAAGGATTTTTCAATTTCAGGATCGTATTTGACTATTCTCTAGAAGAGGAACGGGTGATACACTTTCTGAAATTTTTGCATAAAAGTTAAAATAATTAGACAGTAAAAAAATCTCAAATTAGTAGTAAAATAATTCATTTGTAGTAGACTTTAGCCAATCCCCGGCAACGGCGCCAAAATTTTGACGAGCGTATGGCGTATATAAAATTCTAACTCGTACTCTGTCAAATAATAGTATAGAAAGATGTCGAACCCACAGAGATTGGTTTTTCTATTCTACAGACATTTCTTGTTTTAATTACTATTTGAGAAAATCAGAAAGAGTTGAGTTGTAAGTTAACTCCTAAAAATGCATGAATAGAGCAATAGAAAATATTTTATTTTTTACAAATATAATTAAAAGGTGTTGGGATCTTGACTTCACTTAATATTTTTATTATATACTAGAATTATTATTCCTCAATATCTATTTCTCAAAAATGTATAAATGCCTCTCACGATTACAAATATATATTATTACTCAAGTTGAATAGTTAATTGCACTCCTCTCGGTTATACAAATGAATCTTCAAAATAATAATACTAAATAACCGGAAATATATGATTGAACTAAAACATGCTCTTATTAGTAAGTCCCTTCCGGTTACCCTACTTGTTATAATTGATTATTACACTATTCGCCTCTCTCGATTACAAATAAATGTGAAATTAATTATAACATAAAAGAGATAGATGTCACTAAATAAATATTAACATATATCAATACTACACTTAAACTATATTATTTCTTCCGCCTCTCTCGATTACAAAATTAATAAACAGTTAATATGTAGTACAAGATAGATAGATGTTAATAAATTAAATAACGTCTAACTATAAAAGCAGATAAGTGTTAAATAAATTTTAGCTCAAGCATGTGAATTTGAGGAATAATATCTACTATTATATAGAAATATTAAGATCCATCTTTCTCCCAATACAAGGAAAGTTGCTCCATACTGGAATTAGTACGAACAATGGAAATATTCTTGTCCATTAAATAAGAAAATAGAAAGAAATATTTGAGAAGAATAATTTTCCCTATTTAATTAAAAGCAGGAACTAGAGTAATTTCCTACACTGGAATTTATTTAGAAACAACAACTAAACCACTATTGTGATTTAAAAGAAAAGATAACTCGATACTAGTGAAAGAAATAAAATAGAGAAGCTTATTAAGAATTTAGATTCAGACTTCTAGCTCTAAGCTTTCTCTCCACTCTCCTCCCCTCTCCTGATCGGGCAACATCTTTTTATATAAGAAAATTTCATGATGACTTCTCAATTTTGTGCTAGATTTCCATGGCAAATCTAGATTTTGCATTTGCAGATATGAGAATTCAAATCTCGATTTGGTGCTAGATTTCCATGGCAAATCTAGATTTGAATTTGCAGAGATGAGAATTCTTCATTCTAAGTTAGATTTCGTCGATTTCATCCTGGTAAATCGAGACTTTGTGCATTGTCACGGCAGTAAGAATCATAGCTCGATCTTACACTTCTTTGTTGTATTTTTCTTGAATATTAGTTTTTTTTTTTCATGTTGCACACAACTATTCTTTTATAATTATTCCTGCAAAATAAAGTATAAAAATATGGAGGAAACATGATAATTTATATATTTTTATGAGAGAAATTATGTGGTTAAGATCGGATAAAATGCACTTATAAACCCTCCACAAAGGCGGTAATAACCTGTTAACCCCAAGAAACTCCTGATCTCGGTCGCTATGGTAGGACAAGGACAACTCTGAACTGCCTCGATCTTCTTTGGACCCATCTTAATACCCTCACCTGATTCGACATGCACCAAAAAAAGCCACTGAATCTAACCAGAACTCGCACTTGGAGAACTTAGCATATAGCTTTTGTTCTCGTAAAGTCTGAAGTACTATCCTCAAATGCTGCTCGTGCTCCTCCATACTACGCGAGTAGATCAATATGTCATCAATGAAGACAATGACAAATGTCAAGATATGGCATGAACACCCGATTCATCAATTCCATAAACGTCGCTGGGGCGTTAGTCAAAGCGAAGGACATCACTAGAAACTTGTAATGCCCATATCTAGTCCGGAAAGTCGTCTTCAGAATATCCAAAGCATGAATCTTCAGTTGTACCCAGATCTCAAGTCAATATTCGAAAACACTCTAGCACCTTATAACTGATAAAAAAAATTCATCAATGCGCGACAACAAGTACTTATTCTTAATGGTGACTTTGTTCAGCTGGCGGTAATCAATGCACATCCTCATACTCCCATCCTTCTTCTTCACAAATAATATTAGTGCGCCTTAAGGTGACACACTCGGCCCGATGAAGCACTTCTCGAGCAACTCCTGTAGTTGTTCCTTCAACTCCCTCAGCTCCTTTGGATCCATGCGATAATGCGAAATAGAGATAAGTTGGTTCCTGGAATCAAATCAATACCGAAATCAATATCCTGATCCGGTGGCATACCTGGTAGATCAACATGAAATACGTCGAAAAACTCTCGTACCACCGGCATTGAATCTATCGTGAGAGTCTCTGCAGTGGTATCCGAACAAAGTCCAGATAGGCGAGACAACCCTTGTTTGCTCTGGGTGGTCCGAAACATACCCCAGCCACTCGGGACCCCGTCCAAATGTACCAACAAGTCCATAACATACTACAGACCTACTCGAAGCTTCAGAACACATAAAATAACACCAGAACCAAGAATCGCACCTCAAAACCAAATTAATCAACTTCTAAGCTTCAAACTCATTCAACTAACTTCGAACGCGACGAAACACACTTAGACAACTCGGAACGACGCCAAATTCTACGTACAAGTCACAAATCACAATACGAACCTATTCCAACGCTCGAAATCCCCAACGGACACCGATAACACCAAAATCCACTTCAACTCAAACTTAGGAAATTCTAAAACCTTCAAATTGTCAACTTTCAACATCGAGCGCCGAAACGTTCGTAATCCATTCGAAACCCGATCCGAACATACGCCCAAGTCCAAAATCATCATACAAACCTATTGGAACCTTCAAATCCCGATTTCGGGGTCGTTTACTTAAAAATGTTGGCTCAAGTCAAACTTAGCCACTATTATGGAACTAAATGTTTCGATTTCAACCAGAATCTTTTCAAAATCAGACCAAACATCTCCGAAAGTCATAAAACGGTAAAAGCACATACGGGAAGTCTTAAATAAGGGAACGGGGATCTAAAAAGTTAAACGACCGATCGAATTATTACACATTATATTTTTCATCTATCTTCCAAGGACTCAAAATTAATCGAATAGTATGAGGTCTTGCTTGCTTGGGTTTTTTAATGCACTGTAAACGGCACATTTGCAACTGGCTACCAATCTAAGTTCCTGCACAATGTTTGTCACTCCTCGATTGCATAGCGCGGTCTTATGTCAATCGCCCACCAAGGCGAGTTAGAACTTGTTTATGGTAACTACCTATTGCATCGTATTGTTTTGTTATTTTAAACACAATATTATTTTGTTAATTATTTTGTTATTTCAAATATAATATTTATTTTGATTATTACTTAAATTTTATATAATGACGAAAAGTGTCAATTTGGTGTGATTGCATCATTACCTTGTTTTTTATCTCATCCTACCCTTTCTTTTATTAAGCAATCCTATTTTATCAGTATCCTTCCTTTTTATATAATAATTCTACCATATCCCTTACTTTTTCTTTGCATTAATATTGCAAGTTTATTCTTTATATTGTTAGTACATGATATCACGAAACGACAACAAATAATATAATTTATCCTAATATTATATACATTAAAACAATACAGTACATGCAATATGTTATAAAACGATACAAAACAACCGTCCATAATGGCAAGGACAAGCAGCTGAATTTTTCACTTGAAGGTGCCACAAGCAAAATCAGTTTAACAGTATAATATGCTCTCACCCATTGACTAAGCTTGTTAATGCGTACAACTCAGTAATTATCAGCTCAGTAGTTAAAGAAGCATTAGAACACTAGGAATTATCAACTCTCTAGCTGAAAAAGGAATATCATCCTGGAAACCAAATTATGAACAGACATGCACTATAAAGTAAATTGATGTCACAAATCAAACCATCTCCCTATTTTTGGGGGTAACAAGATGACACAATTTTCCAAAACAAGAAAAAGAAAAATAGATGGCATTCTAATTGTACAATTCTCCCTCCGTGGCGTGTTTGCGTTTCCTAAACATCTTCGGAGAGCAAGGGTATCAGTCAACATTCAGTTAGACCATACATGGACCAGCCCAAGACTGTTTCCAGTATAGATTTCATTATGCTCTTCATCATAGAAAAGGGCAGTGATATCTTCCAGGGCTTCTGCAACCGTGCTACTAATTCTGGAAGCTCGGATACGCTTCTTAGAGTTGCAACTTCTACCACCATGCTCATTGCAACTGGGACTGCAACTACAATCATCTGAACTAAGGCTGTCAGTTGCTTTTATTTTAGCAAGGCATTTGCCTGTCAAAATGTTGCTGATATTGATTGATCCAGCTGTAAAACCAGATCAGTCATTTTTAGATATCTATAAACAAGCACAGAATATCAAAAATAAATCAAAGAGGCAAGCATCAAGATTTACTAAATCACCTTGCTTCCAACCATCTAGGTCATAACCACCTCATTTTCATCATATCTCTAAGCTTATTAATCAACAATGCGGGTACAGCAATATTTTTGTGAGAATAAACTGACAAACAGGTATATCAGCCCTAATCATATTTATGATGATTAGTCTCACATCCAAAAGGCCTATTATGCTTTTCAAACATCAAGAAAGAATGTTATCAAATTCTCATACTGACATACCTGTTCCTTCTGATAAGGAATCATCAGAATCAGCTTTGCAATATGAAATAATAAGGTCCTGATCACTAGTAATGTAAATGTTGTTTGTATTGCAGTCAGGATGCCATAATAGGTGATCCTCAAATGAAGTCACAAGCTCCCCGCGGAAGTTCCAAACAGCTACTGTTCTGTTTCGGAACGTCAAGAATAATTGATTCTCGTACAGAAATATAAATGCTGATGGGGTCATGAATTCGACTCTGCTAACTTCTGTCAACTCAGAATTGCATACCTATATTCAACAGCTATTAGATTTGATGATAAACGAAGAAAAAAGACATTGCAGAGAAGGAGAGAGAAACTCACATCAAGAATCTGAAGATTTTCATTCTCTTGTTTGACAAGAAGCTTTTCATTGAACTGTTCAATGAAATCCACCTTCTTATTTCGGTGGAGCAGATGGTTGAAAGATTTAAGAACAGTACCATCCTCAATTGAGAGAATCTTTAAAGGAACATGGCCGCTAGCTTTGGTAAATATTAGCAACATGATTCCTGGACTGCTAGAAGGGAAACGAAAAGAGAACAAAAGTTATGAGTCAAGAAAACCAGCTCCTGACAATCATACTACTGCAAGTTTATGAGAAGTACTCAACAGAACAGACCAGACTTCCCTTTAGTACATTATTCTATCTCAACAGGAATCCCAAAAGAATAATAAGAATAAAAAGTTGAGTCAAGAAACCAGTTCTTGACAAATCAAACTGCTGCAAGTTTATGAGAAGTACATATGAAAAACACAACAGACCAGACTTCCATTTAATACATTATTCTATCTACTAAAAGCATCCTTTTCTGCACTTCATCACTATCTTTCAGCTCTTGGAACTTAGAGAGCATTGTTAATCCCAGAAAGAACAGGAATCTCAAAAGAATCATAAGAATAAAAAGTTGAGTCAAGAAAACCAGTTCTTGACAAATCGAACAGCTGCAAGTTTATGAGCACATATGAAAAACACAAAAGAATCCTTTCTGCATTTCATCACAATCTTTCAGCTCTTGAAACTTTAGAGAGCATTGTTAATCCCAGAAACAACAGGAATCTCAAAAGAATCATAAGAATAATAGAAGCAGCTGACAAACAAACAAGCAAACAAACAAAAACTGTCACCAGACACAAACAAACACATACAGAGATGCGAAGAAAATAAAACAAACAAAAGATAAACAAAAAACAGAGAAGTAAAACAGGAGAACAAAAACCATCTAGAATACAATCAAAAACTTAGAAAGAAATGGAATTAGCAACTCTAGCAAACGTATAACACATTTCCAAATACTAAAGGCGTCTGCCACGCAAGATTCTGTAGAGCATTTCCATGCACATAACTTATAACACACTCATCACGGCAATAATGAGCATGCTAATGCATACTTGCAAAAGCAATGAAGTTACCTGATTTTAATCTCTTGAACATTTTTGTCCGAGATCGAGTATAACATCGTATAATTCTTCAGGTCAAACACCTTGTATATGCTGTCAAAAATGAAACGGAATTGTAACATTGAAATTTTTTACCAAAATTAATCACATCATCCAGAAAGGACTTCAGTACAGGAAATTTTACCTATCCTGGGCAGAGTAAGTAAGTACCTTCCCATTTACATCATCAAACTCCACAAAACCAGGCCATTTTAATGATTCCGACTCAAATAGAGCAAATCCAGCATCTGGTTTACCCCTCCTTATGTATCTAATTTCATTGGTAAATATATCGTATTACCAAATAAAAACATTCAACATAATCTGATCAAACAATAATATTAAAATTTCATACTCAATCCTTGTCGTTCTGCATTTTAAGGAACTGAAATTATCTGAAGCATAGACCGAAACAGTGATTAACGAGTCATTGTTTTTATTGTAAAACAAGCTTCGTATGACTTCGTCTGGACTGACATTCAAAAAGCATATCCTCCTGTTTGTTTCTGCACCACCAGTAATCTATATCAATTACCTTTCAATCACAAAGGTGCTCATAGAAGGAATATAACATTGAGAATTACCAATCTTCATTCTTTACCTCGGCTAAATGCTGCACAGACACCAGATTGTGCAAGGGCAAAAACAATATCACGTGCAGCGACTATCTCAATTATCTTTGACCTTTTCTTAAGAAATGAAAGTACCATGGCACTATGACCTTTTGGATCATGGGTATCATATTCCTCCTACAGATCACGTATAAAAACTGACATTACTAATAAGTGAGAGCAGCATCCTAAAATAATGAACAACTAATTCAACTGCGGATATTTTAGATTTTTATTTCCAGGCAACCAACAATTACTACATGCAAGATCATAAAAAGATAGGACACACATCTTAAGCAACTAATAATGAAAATGTTCACTCAGTGTTGTAAATAGCGCTCGCCTCAGCGCTAATAGCGTGAGGCGAGGCGAGCTGCCATCGCTATTTTACAGTGTAGCGTAGCGTTTTCAAAGAGGCGAGAGGCAGACAGTGTAGCCTAGCGTTTTCAAAGAGGCGAGCGCCTCTGCCTCTGAAGCATGTGGCGACCTGTAGTGTCGCTTTTTTGCAAAAAAGAAAAGAAGAAGGCAGCAACAACGATCTGTTAAAGCAGAAAGTTAAGGCTCGCGATTTCTTTACTCTTTCTCCTTTAAGTCGACAGCAGACCTACATCAGACCATCGATTTCCTTTCTTCTTCGAGTTTCTTCACCAGGTATGCTTCTCTTCATCTCTTTTCTTCTTTCTTCTTCTCCTTTCTTCTTTCTTCGAGTTTCTGTTCTGTGACTGTCCAATATTTTTCTTTCTTCTTCTCTTCTTCTTTCTTTTTGTTTTGAGCTCTGTTTTTTAATCGCTGCTGCTGCTGCAACAGAACAGAATCTGTGTTGCTCTGTTTTTTCTTCTTCTTCTCTTCTTTCTTTTTGTTTTGGGCTCCGTTGTTGATCGCTGCTGCTGCAACAGAACAGAGTCTGTGTTGCTCTGTTTTTTCTTCCTTTTTTTTCTTCTTTCTTTTTTTGGGCTCTGTTTTTTATCACTGCTGCTGCACTCGACAGAACAGTCGGAGAAAAGCTCTGTTTTTTCTTCAGTTCAGAGAGCTTCTTCGGTTCTTCTTCTCTTATTCTTTCTTTTTCTGCTCTGTTTTTTGTTTTTCAATTTTTCACAACTTCACTTTGGATTTTTGAATTTTTTATTTTTGAATTGATATATTTATTAATATATTATTGCTATTGAGTTTTTAGTTATATATATAATATTTTATTTTATTTTTTGTATAAATTGTCGCTTCACATCAAAAAGGCGAGCAGCGAAACGTCGAAGGCTTCACATCAAAAAGGCGAGCGTTTCGCTGCTCGCCTCAGTGAAGCAGGCCCTCGTCGCTATTTGTCGCCGCACGCTATCCAAAACAATGTGTTCACTTGTAACAGTCCAGATTATAACAAATGAGGACACATAAAAAAAAACATATAAAAAATCCCCCAACTAATCCAATATACAAAATACGTATTTTTCACAGCTTTATAACCCTTCACAAGTTTCTAGCAACATGAAAGACATAATTCCAACTAACATTTGTCCAGTATTGATGGAAATCTGACCACCAAACTAAATTAGGCAAAATAAAAGCTAAAATTCTATTAAAAACCCTACAAATTGCTCGGGCCATGAAGATTAGACAGACTGCAAATCACACCAGAACGTTGCTGTCTGGAAATGCACCATAAGACATATAAGCAGTAACCTCATCCTAGGAAAACAAGTCGGTTAAAAAGGATGCAAAAGGCATTTCTTTCCCCTTTGTTTTTAATCCGCTAGCTGCCTAATATAGCTGGTTCAAAAACTTATGCATTAAGGAAGCAACTGGAGAGTTGCTTGTCAACATAATTATTCGAAATTGGAAGCGTGAAGAAACTTGAAACTAGATGTGTTGCACAACTTATAACGAGATCACGTACTTAAATTCCAATAAATTGTAGACAAAAGATATCATAATTCTAATGCAACACATCTCGATTAACATCGCTTATCTATCCAGTAATCATATCTTTTGCCTAATAAATATTCCTGCATTCCCTTTTATATAGCATTATTTTCTTGTTAGTCTGTTCCAACAAGACTAACGTTTTCTTTATTTGAAAATTCTTTAATATTAAACTTCTCATTCCACCCTTAGTGACATGCTCTTATAGTGATAAAAATATCACGACATGTTTAAAACCACTAAGTTCTTCTTTTTTTTAAGTTTTAGAACCACAAGTTCTACGGATACTTTTGGGTATGTTTCAAAAACCTTTCTTTTTAAACTTCGTGCATAGTCAAACACCACGATAAAAAATGAAATGGAGGGACCAGCAAAAATAGTTCACATTATATGTTAGTCAAATTGGTGCAAAATGTTAAACATCAGCACCAAGACTCTAACAAACAAGAGTTCAAGAAAGGAAACAATAACTGAACAAACACATGAAATAAGGGGACTGAAGCTGACTAATATGAAGCTGAATTGCAAGCGAAATTGCTGGAAGAAATGAAAGAAGTACAGAGTCATGGAGGAATGAGCAATTGAGCATAGAGTAGAAGCAATGAGAAAAAAAGGAGAAGAAGAAAGGAAGAGAAGAATCACATAGGATTCTGAATTGTTATTCATCCTACTTTGCCTAAAAACAAAGGATAATTATATACTTTTACAGGAAAAAGTTGAAGAGACATGAAAGAAATCGGATTTAATAGTTAGTCAAGATCTGGTGGGTGGTTTTAAGGATTGCAAAATGGCCTAACGACCCCTAAACATGCATCGGTTTTTCAAGCAGGCTACCAAACTTACGAGTTTTTCATTTAATACCTCTACTTGATAGTATGAGTATTTTTTTTTTGATGAAGTAATGTATTGTATTAAAAGGCATCAAGAAGATGCAAAAGGATATAAAAAGTGACTCTTGGTTAACTCCAAAGGGCAAAAAAATCTAGAACCTTGAGTTAACCAATAACAAAAGCAATGATTACTAAATCATTGAAAGGGAACTAATGAAATCTAAGAGGGGGATAATATCATTTACGGGGGAAAGGTTACTCCAACTAAAAAGACACATTAGACATTTAGACTTCAGATGACCGTTGGAAGTTGAAATTTCATCAAAACATCTTCGATTCCTCTCTGTCCATAAACACCAAAAAATACATGCCGGGATCATTTGCCAGATCTTTTTGATGGATTTATCAACTTCCCATAGGCTCCAACAAAGTACTGCTTCCCTTGTTGTCTGAGGTATAGTCCAACTGATACCAAAGAGTGCAAGGAACATGTTCCAAAGGTCAGATGCCACTGTGCAGTGGAGCAGCAGATGGTTAACCGACTCAGAGTTTAATCTGCACAAGTGGCACCTATTAGCCATCTGGAAATCCTTTTGCAAAGGTTATCCTAGGTCAAAATAGCTTCATAGAGGGTTGTCCAGGAGAAACACTTTACTTTTGGTGGCAGCTTTGTCTTCTAAATAAGTTTCCATGACCATGACTCAATCATATCATTTGAAGCACTTAGATTGTTGTATCCATCCTTTACCGTGTAGATGCCTTTTTCAGAGCTGCCTCACCTTAAGGTGTCTGAGACTTGAGAGTTCCTTTCAGCACCTTCCAGATTTCTGTATGTCTAAAAGTTGGTTTAGCTCCCAATCCTGCATGTTTCTTCTGAAGTGGAGGTCCCATGTGTTCCCTTCTCTATTTTGTGCAATAGAAGAGTTGGGGTGCAATAGAAGAGTTGGGGTCAGAGGCAATCTGATAAAGGCTAGGGTGGGAATCTTTCAAGGGTTGATTGTTGAGCCATCTATCCTTCCAGAATTTAATGTTGTTGCCATTCCCAACCTTATAAGATACTTCTTGAAAGAATGCTTCTTGTAGGTTGTTGATGTGTTTCCATGGGCCAACTCCATGTGGAGCCCTGTTTGCTTGGTGCACCACCTGTCTTGTACCCCATATTTGGCATTAACTACCTTCTTCCACAAGCATGTTGATTCTTGGGCATACCTCCACCACCATTTCATGAGCAAACTATTGTTGTGTTTTGTCAAGTCTCTGATTCCCAAGCCACCTTGGTTTCTTTGGCATGATTACTTTTGGCCACTTCACTAGGTGGAATTTATGGCCTTCCCTGTTTCCTTCCCATAGAAAAGATCTCCTGATTTTGTCCAGTTGTTGCTGCACCTTTCTTGGCATAGGAAAGAGGGACATAATGTAGATGGGGATACTGTCTAGGACGCTGCTAATTAAGGTAAGTCTACCACCCATAGATAGATACTGCATTTTCCATGTTGCCAATTTTTTCTCCACTCTCTCTATTACTCCATTCCGTATCTCTGTTGCCTTGTATCTTGCTCCTAGCGGGAGGCCTAGGTAGGATGTGGGGAGAGAACCTATTTTACAGCCCATTAAGTTTGTCAGCCCCTCCAGGTTCGGAACTTCATTCACTAGATAGATCATACTCTTCAACATGTTGATGTGCAACCCTGAGATTGCTTCGAACAGCAGTAGAGTCAAGTTTAGGTATTGCAACTGGGATCTTTCTGACCCACAAAATACTAAGTGTCATCTGCGTAGAGTAAGTGGGTGACTGTGACTGAGGTGTCCACATTGTTTCCCACCCTGAACCCCTCTATCCACTCCCTCTGTTTAGCCTTGTCTAGCATTTTACTTAGACCCTCCATGGCTAGGATGAATAAGAAAGGTGACAGTAGGTCACCTTGCCTTATTCCTTTTTTAGGAGAGAAAAAGCCCACTGGAGATCTATTCACTAAGATTGAGTACTTAACTGTGGTAAGGCTGTATTTTATCCATTTGATCCATCTATCCCCAAACTCCACTGCTTTCAACATTGCAAATAAGTAAGACCAATTAACTTTATCAAAAGCCTTCTCAACATCTAACTTGCAAAGAATTTCAGGGATTCTTCTTTTCAATCTATCATCCAGCATTTCATTGGCTACAAGAGAGGCATCTGTGATCTGCCTATTTTTCAGGAATGCAATTTGTTCTCCAGAAACCAACTTCCAAATTACTGTCTTCAGTCTCTCAACTAAAGATTTGGCTACAATTTTGTAGATGCTTCCAATGGGACTAATAGGTCTAAAGTCTTTGAGTTCTACTGCTCCTTTCTTTTTGGGGATGAGGGCAATGAAGGAGGCATTGCATGATCTGACCATATAGCAATGTTGATGGAAGAATGAGAGGGCCCCCATAATATCAGGTTTGATGAAAGCTCATGTCTTTTGGAAGAAGGCCATGGTGAATCCCTCAGGACCTGGGCTTTTGTCTGGTGCACATGAAGATATTGCTGCCAGCACTTCTTCTTCTTCAAATGGTCTTTCAAGCCATTCTTTCTCGGCTGGAGATATGCAAGCCAGACCTTCAAAGGTCACAGAAGGCCTCCAATGTTCATTATCAGTGTACAAGTCTTGATAGAATCTTAAGGTTTCCTCTTTGATCATCACTGTCTTCAGTGAATTCTACCCCAATCAAAAGCCTATCAATGCAATTGTTTCTCCTATGTGAGTTGGCCATCTTTTGAATAACTTTTGTGTTTCTGTCTCCTTCTTTGAGCCACAGACACCTAGATTTTTGCGTCCATGAGACTTCCTCCGCCTTTGCCAGCTTTTTTAATTCGAGCTTTTTATGCATTAATTGTTCCTTTTCTGCCTGAATCAAGAATCTGTTTTCTGATGTTTGGTCCAGAATTGCCAGCTCTTCCAAAAGCTTGGTTCTTTGAGCTTCCAATTTACCAAAGGATGTTCTGTTCCGGTCCGGTCTGTAATGTCCTTTTTCAGCCTCCTCAGTTTTTGTACCAATATAAAATCTGGACTGCCCCTGATTGAGTAACTGTTCCACCATTCTTCCATTTTGTTCATGAATCCTTCAACTTGAAATCACATGTTTTCAAATTTGAAGTAGGAGGGAAATGCTTGCCAGTCATCACATTCCAATAAGAGACGCCTGTGATCTGATTCAACTCTTGGTAAGGCTAGTTGTTTGATTGCTTTGAAGTTGTCATTCCATTCTGGTGAGATTAGAAACCTATCAATTCTGGAGGCTTGCATGGAATCCTCCCCCTAAACCAAGTGTAACTGCCACCTTGGAGAGGCAGGTCAATTATGCCTAGGTCTTGAATGATATCTGAGAATGATTTCATTGCCCTGGATCTTCTCACACAATTGTATCTTTCGCTTTCATATCTGCACATATTGAAATTGCCTCCAATGACCCATTGATCCTCCCAGATGCCCCTGATAGCCGCAAGTTCATGCCAGAAAATCTCCCTCTCTGCATTGTTGTGAGGACCATAGACCCCTGTGAAACACCACTTGAAATCTTCATGTAAGCTTTCGAGCATACATGAAATTGTATAGTGTCCTTGATGAGTTCCCCGGTTAGACCACTGCCTTTTGTCCCATAGCACAATTATTCCACCGCTTCTCCCAATTGAGTTCAGAGCTGCCCAATCAACCCATCTATTTCCCCAGACATGCCTGATTAGCATAGGTGACGAGTCTGCTATCTTGGTTTCTTGAAGACATATTATATCAGCTTTCCATTTTTGATTTAGTGGCTTTATTGAACTCTTTTTTTCTGCTTCGTTGAGACAACTAAGAAATGTGATCTTCATCCAGATAGGGTTTTGTAGTACCTGCCTCTGACCCGAATTCATTCCCCATTTCAGTCTTTCTAATTCCAAGGAGTGCTTTTTCTTACCCTTTGCACTTGCGTTAGTTGATGATTTCTGCTCCTGCTCCTTGATTTGCTCCTATCGCTTTTGTTCCATGCGAAGGACCATGTCAAGAATCTCATGCTCAAACCCAGAGAAAAGGATGCCAAAAGCCTTGCATGCTTTGACCATCACTGATTTTGTCCATCTTGAAGTTTCAATGACGGCTGGAGAGTTGATTTGTTGCACACAAACCCAGTTCATACCAAGGGAGAGAGTATCACAAGAGGAGGCATCAGCTTCTGAACTGCTAACTGCTTCAAATTGCTTAAGAGATGGCTGAGGTGGGATGATCGACAGTAATTGTTTTGCCTCGTCATCTGCTTCTGATATTGAGTCGCCAGTAGGGATGGCAATTGGGGCAGCGCGGGGCAGGGCGGGGAAAAATTTAGATGGGGCGGGGCAGGGCAGGTCAAATTTTATTTTATTTTTAAAATAATAGGTTAGGGCAGGGCAGGGCAAGATCTGAATTAGTAGATGGATCGGGTAAAATAAAAATGACCCGCTTATTTTATCTTTTTTCAAACGTGCTCAGTTACTTTGAATAATTGAATCCCTAATTCCTTCTCGGCTCTCGCTTCAGTTTTCACTTTTCACACTTCTTGGCTCTTGCTTCTCGCCGCTTACTAGTCGCCCCTCGCCGCCTCGCCAGTCGCCAGTCACCCCTCGCCAGTCACCTCGCGTCCCTCGCCGTCGACGTTCAAGGTCTCAATTTCTTTGCCTGTTTATGTAATTTTCTTTATTTTTTATTTTTATTTTTTTTATGGGTGTTGTGCGCTGTGTCATCTTTTTCTTTTTATCTTTTCAAATTATTGCTTTTCTGCGTTGGGAGTTTGAACCTTTAGGAGCTTTTAGTTTCCAATCAGATTATACACATATTACTAAAGTAATATTGATAGAGATATTTTAAATTTTATATTGTCTTGGATATAAGCTAAACCCTTATAATATAGCTTGTCTATGGCGTTGTAGTTGCGTCGAACGGCCTTAGTTGTAATATTCAACGACAATTCAATGACATCTTTTTGGTTTGTGACTTTTTTGGGTAAGTTTTGGATATTATTTGTAATTGTAGAGTAGCATAATTCTTGATGTAAAGTGATGCTACATGAAGATTTTACTATGGTATGAGCTGCCTGAATTTGGGCTTGATTTGAGCTATTTTTTTCTGACTGATTTACTCCAATGACTACTCTGATAACTGCAGCAATTAGTAGGATAGAGGCAATGAGGAATAAGAAGAGTTTTGGTTTTTTTACCTTTGAAAAAGCATTTATGTTTTTGCCAGAATCTGTTATTCTGGCTAAGAATTCTTTGAAAGTCATTGAGTTTGTAGGTGAAAGAATAAAGGAAAGAGTATAGTTGTGAGGAAGAGAGTTAGGTAGGTGGTGTTTATATCAGTGACGAGACCATATATTTGAACTTACTTTTTTTTGAAGCTGTTGAACAGTGAAAATTTTGATGTATATTACTTCTATATACAAACTTTGTTTCTTCTCTTCTTAAGGAATATTACAGTAGTATGTAT
>ML251284.1:701-12812 GCA_005239495.1 Nicotiana undulata | reverse complement strand
GTTCCCCGTTCTCCCCCCCCCCCCCCCCCCCCCGCCCGCTTATCACATTAACTATTCTTTTAGGAGATGGGGGTTTTTGTAGGTTCTTGTCTATTTTTCCTGTAAGACTGTTTAACTTTCTCACTGAACAGGTCTGATAAATATCCCTGCTTTAGAAAATGCTCTACTTCACCTTGTAACAATCTGCAATCTGTTGTTTTATGGCCATGGTCATTATGAAACTCGCACCAAAATTCTGGATTTCTTCTGTTTGGGTTTGATCTCATTTCCTTTGGCAACCGCACCTTGTCTCCTATACTCCTTATAACAACTACCAACTCAGATGTACTAATATTAAAACTATATTCTCCAATCCTTCCATTTGCATTGGTATCTCTATCACGTACATCTCGTTCCTTTTTTAACCTAGATTATGACCATGTATCTCTGTTCCTCGATCTATGGTCAGACCTGGCTTGGACTGTGAGTCTCGCCCTGTGGGTCCCATATAAGGCTCGTATCTGTTTTTACCGGACCTCTTTTCAGATTTTTACAACCTCAAATTTGTTCTTTCATCAACCCTTGACTATGCAATGATGTCTTCTTCAATCCGCAGTTTGGTGCTATATCTGTTATATACATCGTTCCATGTTATTGCAGGGAATTCTCGTAAGCTTTCTTTTAGTCTTCTCGTGGCTTCTGAACTTTTTTCATTCATATTACTTGCAAACTCCATGACTTCCCAATTATTAGGTACTCACAGAAGCATCATTCTTTCACGTTGAAATCTATCCACAAATTCCCTGCGTAACTTAGCATCTCCTTGTTTTACTTTGAAGATATCTTCCATCCTTTTTTTTCGTATTTTTGAGCTCCCGAATATGCTTTTATAAATAAATCTGCAAGCTCAGCAAAAGAATCAATAGAATTTTCAGGTAAAAGAGAATACCATGTTAATGCACCTTTCGTGAGTGTTCCTCTAAAAAATCTTACCAAAACCGACTCAATCTCTTATTTGGTCAAATCATTGCCTTTTACGCCTGTGATGAATGCGGTTACATGATCTCGTGGGTCAGTTATTCTATCATATTTTGGGATGTCAAGCATATTGAACTTCTTAGGAATAGGCAGTAGGGTTGCGCTTGGTTTCCAAGGTTGTGAATATTTATCAATATCCACTCCCTTAATCACAGGTGGTACACCAGGTATTTGTTCAATGCGGTCTCTTTGCTCTTTCACCTGTTTCTGAGAAGTTAGTAGCAAATTTTGTAAATCTGAATTATTTGGTGTACCTGGTCTCCCCTCACGTGATTCATTGGGAGTTCCCCCGTCTCCTGAATTAGCAAGCCCTGCGTGGATTTTCTATGCTTGCTGTATTATTTGGGGGAGGAGTTGGTGGTACAGTTAGCAGTCCCCTCACAAAAGCTTGGAGAGCATTATTCACATGTTCAGCTATCAATTGTTTCATGGCATCTTGCTCAACGGTCTGCTCATCTCAATGTTGTTCATTTGTGTGAGACGCAGATCTTTCAGGTGTTCCTTCTCGAGAATGACGTGGAGATTCTTGTGGTAAAGGAACTGGAGATCCTCCCACCTGCTGGTTGTTGTCATTGTTGTCGTTGATAGTTGAAATGATTTGGTTGTGAGAAAGTAAAATTTGGAAGGTAAAAAGATTATCAGATTCCCGATAACAGAACCAATTTGTTTAACCAAAAAATAAGATTTTTAGTCAAAGCCTATTTTTAGAAGAACTCGGGTTACTGATAACCAATAAATTCCTTACTTCCTCAATAAATCACTTGAAAGGAAATAAAATTGACAAAAGATATTGAAATAATTGATTGTAAGCAAAAGAAATAATTGAATTCCAATATAAGTCAGAACGTGTCTTTACAAATGGAATTCTCTTCCCTTATATAGAAGTTTACAAACATAATGTTTCCTACCATTTATGGCCGAATCATTATGAGTTTTGATGGCATTAATGATCTGTTATAATTGGTAATCGTAATTGTTCATGAAGATTCTGTAACGATTCTGATTCCCCTTCCTCATTAATTAGAGGTTCATGAATCTTCCCTTTTTACTGTCTTGATTCATTCTGCATGTGCCTCTTCATCGACTATTTTAGGTTCGAACATAGGTTCCCTTTTATCTCATGAGTGATTGACTCGTACCTCTTGTAACTCGTACATATTTTAATCATAATATTCCAGTTGTCATTTCCTCGTTGTTCCACGTATCACGCTCTGTCAGCCAAATGTAATTCCATGTGTATCATTTATTTACCACCAATACAATCACAGTGTGGATCTCGCCCGATGTCGATACTGTATCAATAATTGATGTACAAGAAGGATTTTGATCTTTTTTAGAATTGTACTTAAGGTAAAACTCCCTTGCCATATAAAGGGAAGGGAGAGGAGGGAAGTTTCTTATTCAATAGACATTGTAACACGAATATCAAGGAAATATAAACTTGTTTTCTCTGCTCCTAAATTATTCAAAGGTTCTTAGTTTTGCTCATAGGACTTCATATATATATTTGACTCTGAACCGAGGGCAGAATAACTGTTAAGCTCAGATCTGAGCCCAGACTTAACATCACAGCTGGTTTGGTTATTTATTTTATCTTTAATTTGCTTATCTAATATTATTGATCACTTGTATTAAATTAATCGACATATCATCAAAACCGTGTATAAATTCAATTGTTATCCATTTTTAAGGGTAAACAATTTGAAGCATATGTTTTTAACTTCACGGAAGTTCGTTTGCTTACGTGAGAAGTTAGTCAAAATTAATTTGGCAGATCTTCCAAGGCTTAGTGAGAATCTAGAAGTATTTTCATGAAATAGTAGATCTACTATGGAGTTTCTTCGATCATTCAAAGGTAGTAATGATAAGAGGTTCATGACCAGAATCTTCGTGAGCTAATGAACATTAATGTTAGATAGCATTCGAAATGATAGAATCAATCACAATTTTATTGTATAAACCTAATTAAGAGGTCATGTAATGACTTAGAGAGACCCATCATTAAAGAATTGTGAGAGACGCGAGCTGCTGCATTCTTGCGAGACCATTCTATTTTTGAATTTTTTTTCTAAGGTTAAGGTAGTCTGAAGAAACAGAATATACATTCTTGTCGATTTGGGATTCAAGGGGTAAAAGAACCCATTGACATAGCCTTGAAAAGGCAGATAGCGTATGGGCTTCCTTCGGAAGGTGAGTGTATATGGCTGGAACCTAGCTCATGGAATGCCCCAGTCTCCGATAAGATAAGCCAAGTTCAAGACATGATGACATGGGACTGAAATCAGGGCAAGGGGCTCATCGAGTCAGAGTTCGGAGGCATGACGCCTGCCTTCGGGAATATCAGGGTCAGTTCATGGTCCAGGATCGGTCCTAGCCCTGAACGACCTCGAAGAACATTGTCGGAAAATCTAGCAGACCAACAGAAGGTCGTATTATTTGCGACCGGCCGAATATCACTGCAGGGATCTCGGCATGTACCGATGAAGAACTCGAAATCAGTTAATTAGAAGATTTTTTACATTTTATAGAGTTGTACCTGGAGTAGGACTCCCCTACTATATTAAGGGGGGCTGATAATTTATACAGACATTGTAATACGCATTCCAAAGCAAAATACTATTATTTTCGCTGTTATTGAAGGTTCTCTTTCTTGTTCATCAATATTATCCATTGTGAGCCCAGATCGAGGGTGATAGGGGCATCTGCTATTGCTGAAATCTCCCTCAAAGCCGACTCTACTGGTAGGATCCCCTGTTGCGCTGACTGGGACCAAACGACTCTATTGTTGGTGACTAGACCCTAATGGTTTGTTCACTCCAAAGACTGAGTAAAGGATTGGGATGGCCCAGACGACCCTAAAGTTGCCCGCTAGTCGGGCCTTGTTGCTACCCTCTCGCTCCATTATATTCTTCAATTTGTGGGTCTCTGTGGCTTGATGATATGACACAATCTTCCTATAGTTCATATCAGAATTCAAGGCAATTTTAGCGACCTCATTAATAACCAAGAGGATGAGGCCCTGCACAAACCGGCACACTCTAGCCTCCATAGTGGGCAACATGTAGATGGCATACTTGGACAGGCACGCGAACCTCATAGTCCATTCACATCCCTGAAAAAGTCTTCTCGTTATTTCAAAACCATCTGAACACATCTCGTAGTTCCATCATACAAATTATATAGCTATCCAACCACTCACCGAGTCATCCTACATTTGGGACACCACAAGATATATGATTCCAACAAGCTCATAGTCACACAACCGAAATCACTGAGCCCAAGATGAGGCCAAAACCCGTCCTCAAAGTACTCCATACTGGCCCAAAACTACCACACTGAGTGAACATCTTGCACCTCATTCATGGAATTGCAAGTCGTTGATGCTCACCTAATACCGAGCACTCACATACACATACGAGTGAGTGTAAGGAATTCAAAAAGATACTCTTCAAGATGAACGGCGTCGCATGATAAGGAAAGAGAGATAAGAAGTTTATCCTAAATTCCCTGTAGCCTCTCGAAGACATGTATGGACGTCATCATACCGATTGTCAAGACTCTACTAGCATTTTGTTCATGACTCGTAGAACCTATGAACCTAGAGCTCTAATACCAATTTGTCACTACCCAAAATCCAACTAGTCATGATGGCACCTAACCCAACCTGCTAGGTAAGCCAACTATCCATAAAAACAATCCAAATGAAAGTAACATGAAATAGATGATGAAATAACTTAATTCTTATACAATAACCCAAGGACTGGTAGTACTACTAAGACTTAGATTTACAAAACTAAAATGAAATAATTACAACATCTGTTTGAAATGTACATGAACAAAATTCTAATCTAAAGCTACAAAGGACAAGTGATAGCCATAACTGGAACACGGGTACATCTTCAATGCCATCTCCCGCCATATACAGCAGCATCAACTCCAAGATCTGCACATAAGGTGAAAAAGTGTAGTATGAGTACCACCTACCACATGTACTCAATAAGTATCCAATAACAATAAGCCAATAAAGACTGTTGTGGTGTGCACCCCAATCCAATAACAATAATCAGCTCTCCCAAAGCTCACATCAACCAGAAACCCATCAGTTTTTCACAATCCGCATGTACACCATCATGAGAGAAACATGAGAGGGTGACCATAGGGGGATAGATCTGTATCCACACACAAGCATGACCAATTCAATATGCTACCAGCCCAATGTAGTCACAGGCTCAATATCATAAACAGTCCAGCGCGGTTACAAGCTTAATATCAATCGCACGGACAACTCACGTGCTGCACAGACAACTCACGTGCCATAATACTAGTATTGTGATCCACATGAACAACTCACGTGTTGCACGGACAACTCACGTGCTGATACTCACAATCCGCTCAGTGTGGTTATAGTCATAACAACACAATCCGCTCGGCGTGGTCACAGGCATCTAGTCCAATCATATCACACAAGAGAAAATAAACAAGAATACATGTATGTGATGAATGAATAACAGATCTTATGCTCCTGGACCGGTATAAATGACATGCTAAAGTGTAGGCATGTGCAAAGTGTGCTATCATAGCTCAAATCAACAATTTCATCACAGAAATAACAATTTCCAAGTTTATTCAGGAAATTAGATTCTTTGTAACCTTAGACATGGTTCAAATAATTCACAACAATATTACAAATATGAGAAACATTATAACTTAAAGCTTACTAGTTAATTCTAGGCATATCATAGCCTAAGCATTACCCGAGCATGGATAAATATCCCGGTGCTCACACATGGGCTCAAACCCCACACATATGCGCACCCATAACACATAGCTATCATAAATCATTAAGGAAACTAGTGCCTCAACCAAGTTTAGATAAGATACTTACCTCAAACAAGCCAATCAATACTCTATAAGCTCCATTCCGCACAAATTGACCTCCAAACATCTCGAAACTAGCAAAAAACAACTCAAAAATAACAAATAATGCCCAATGAAACAAACCAATAGATAAAGATCGAATCTTTAATTAAATACTCAATGTCAACCAAAAAGTCAAACCCGTGCTCGCACCTCGGAACCCAAAAAAACTCACAAATTCCGGCAACCCATTCAATTACGAGTCCAACCTTACTAATTCCACTCAAATCCAACTTTGAATCTATGTTCAAAACTCACAATTCACATTAAGAAAGTTTAGACAATAACCCCCAATTTCTCTTTAAAATTCATAATCCAAATTCCAAAATCGAAGATAGAATCATGAAATATAATCAAATCCTAGTAGAAAGTACTTACCCCAATCTATGTGGTGAAATTTCTCCAAAATATCCCAAATCCGAACTCCCCAACTCAAATGTGATAAAATAATACTAAGGTCTAAAATAGAGTACTTATATGCACTGCCTAGTGGTACTATACACAATCGCGGTAGTACCATCGCGATCGCGATGCACAGATATACGCTGCCACAATTAACTGTACGCGTTCGCGGCACTAGCCTCGGGAAAGAGATACACAAAGCTAAAAAAAACTACGCAAACGCAGGAGCATTATCGCGAACGTGAAGAAACAACCATCGATTGCCCATCTCAGCTAAAACACTACGCGAACGCGTAGAAGCATATGTGAACGCGAAGAGGACCAGCCCCTACAACCTATGGGAACGTGATCACCAAATTGCGAATGAGATGAAGTGAATCACCCAGCTCCCATAATACATTACGCAATCGCGGTCTCCTATTCGTGATCGCGGTGAGGAACTAAAACACCAAAAATCAGCAGAACGCAACAATGTCAAAATTAGCCAAAATCCGTCTGAAACTCACCTGAGCCCCTCAAGACCCCGTCCAAACATGCCAACAATTTCAAAACATAACACGGAACTATTCCGGGCTTTAAATCACACATAACAATATCAAAACGACGAATTTCACCTCAAATCAAACTTGATCAACTTTCAACTTCCAAAGCTAGTGCCAAACCATATCAAGTCATCACAGAATGACCTCAAATTTATCACACAAGTCCCACATGACATTAAGAATCTATTCCAATCCCCATAACCACAATTCTAACTTGATATCATCAAAGTCAACTCTCGGTCAAACTTATAAATATTCCAAACCATCAAATTTTCAACTTTCGCCAAATAGTGTCGAAACCTTCTAGAAACATCCCAATGCAGATCCAGACATACACCCCAGTCCAAAACCACTATCCAAACCTAACAAAACCATCAAAACTATGATCCGAGGTGAAATACACAAAAGTCAAATTTGGTCGACTCTTCCAACTTTAAGCTTCAAACTTGAAAATCATTCTTCCAAACTAATTTCGAATCACCTGAAACAAAAATCGATGATTCACCTAAGTAATAATACATCATACGGAGCTAATCAAGACTTCAAACAGCTGAAAATAATGCAAATTCTCAAAACCACCGATCGGGTCGTTACATTTTAACGATGGTTGTGACCCAACCCTAGTGTGTAAATCTTATGGGTTATCAATTATAATGCTTTTTTATGATTGGGTGTTTATTATTTATACCTTTTTGGTATTATATCTAGAATTAATGATTGCGAACATTGATTCATGCCTATTTGAATTAGTTCTTACTTGAGAAAGAGGAACTTAGTCTAGGAAAACTTTGCTAACAAGAAATTGTGCTAGATAAGGTTTTGCCTAGTTTTATTAAAGGGTTTTGAACTAGAGATAGGGAATACCCGACTTGGACTCATATCAGTTGTTTGGATTGATACCCAATTGGACCTTGAAAAAGCTAATTTGGGCATAACCAATCTATAACCGAGAGGTATTGAGTGGGTACTTGAAAATTAAGAGTTATAATTCACGCCAATCCACAAAACAAGCATTAACTTAGTATACCCATTAGGTTTGGACCTAGGTGAAGGTTACATCCCTAGTACTTTCCCCATTTGCTTTAAAACACCAAAAATAATTCTCTCTCTCTCTCTCTCTCTCTCTCTCTCTCTCTCTCTCTCTCTAGTTGCTTTTAATTAGTTTAATCTCTTAGTGTTAATTTGGACAACAATCACTTTTTGTTTGGAAGTATAATTTAGTTATTTCACGTTCTTTCTTTAAGTATCTACCTCAACAACCATTATAAACTCCCTAAGGAAATCGACTCCGACTCTGATTGGGTATTATAATTGCAACGACTGTTTCCATTAATTATTGAGTGGGAATAAGACCTGGATCAATTTTTTGCACCTTTTCCGGAGAGTTATTACACTGTTATCTATATATTTGATTGTGTTCTTGAAATACATTATTTTCCTTCTGTGATACTAATTTCTTGATGTAATTGTAGGTACTAAATGGCGAACAATGATCTCAAAAAATTTCCATTGGGCGAGGTGGACGGTGATGAGGAACAATTAGATGAAATTCCCCAAGCACCACGACCAAATCATCGAGGTCGTGGTCAACAAGACAATGTGCCCCCACCTCCCCCATTGGAACCACCACAATCACAAGTGGTGTAACACCAGATATTTCTCAGCGAAGATTACGCAAGTGCAATAATCCCCCCTCGCATTAGGGCGGAAAACTTTCAAATTACTAATGTGATGCTCACTTTGCTTATGCAACGAGGCTTTTTCAAGAGGGTGACGAATCAAAATACGGATAAACATTTGAAAGGTTTTGTGGATACGTGTTGGGGGAGAAAACATACAAATGTTCGGAGGATTCTTTGAGGATAAGGCTTTTTCCTTCTCTCTACGGGGTAAAGCTTTGGATTGGTTGAGCGCTTGCGTAATCATTCTCTCTATACTTGGTATGAATTAGCAACAAATTTTATTGCTAAGATTTTCTCTCCTGGGCAAATGGCTACTCTTAGGGATGAAATATTGGCTTTCAAGAAAGAGCCCAATGAACCTTTGCATGAATTTGGGAGTGGTGTCAGAAAATGGTAAATGAGTTCTCGAATAATAATATGACCAACAACATGATCCAGCAAAATTTCTACCTTGGTATCGGTACTACGAACCAATGTATGGTCAATCAATTTGCCGGAGGCAACTTTATGAAAACACCTTATGCGGAGGCATGTGAGATTCTTGATGATATGGAAAAAACTTCTTTGGCTTGGCAATCTTGAGCTAATGTCCCACAAGGTGATCCCAACATGATTCATCTTCATAAAGAGTTTCAAGACCAAGGGCAATCCATTGTCGAATTGACAACAATCATGACCCAACTTGCTAAGGCCCAACTTAATCAAGTTCAAGATCCAAAGCAAGTTCATGCTAATGAAGGCGTAAATGTGTTGGTCAATAAAAATGGGACCAAGGGTCCACAATTTCAATCTCGAGTGGAGAATTATGCACAAGATGATAGTAATTTTGATCAAGATGATTCTTATCATGAGCAAGAGGAAGAGGTTCAATTTGTGAACAATTATCAAGGGAAACGGAAGAACTTCCAAGGCTCCAATAAACAACAATAGCAACCTCAAAATAACCAAGGAAGTTGGGGTTCTAACAATCAAGGGAATTGTCACAAAAACAACAACAACCAAAGAAATTGGAGTGAAAACAACCATGGAAATTGGGGTGGCAACAATCAAGGAAATAGAGGATTGGGTTATCAAAGACCCCCAATATACCAACAACCTAGCAACCCACCTCCTTATCATTCCCATGGTACAAGTTCTTCAAACAATGAAATGGGCCGTATTGAGAACATGTTTAAGCAAATGATGGAGAAGAATGTTGATTCGGATGCCCAATTTGCCTCACATACCACATCAATCTCTAATCTTGAAGTTAAATTGGGGAAAATATCTCAATCTCTTAATACTTTTCCTAAGGGTGCACTACCAAGTTACCCGGTGGTAAAACCTAAAGGGTGATAACAACACCGGACATTCTATGGCGGTTATAACAAGAAGTGGAAGAGGCAGGAATGTACCCACGTCAAATGAAAAGCCACTTGTGGATGATGACCAAGTGATACAAGAAGAGGAAATCCCAAAAAATGATGTTCAAGCAAGTGATGAGGTTCGGATTGACATTGATGATAATGTGAAGGAGACCCAAGAGTAGGTGAACCCATCTAGGGAGCAATTGTTGACATACCGAAGCCGGTAGTGCAAAAAGCTAAGGTACACTTGCCTAAGCCTCGACATCCTTATCCCCAAATACTTGCCAAGGAAAATGGTGAGAATTAATTCAAGAATTTTATTCAAATGATAAAAGTCTCTCTATTCATGTGCCATTGTTAGAAGCTTTGGAACAAATGCCCGGTTATGCCAAGTTTATGAAAGATCTTGTGACCAACAAAAGGTCGACGAATTTTGAAATTATCTAAGTCACTCATCAAGTGAGTGCATTTGTTCATTTCATGGCTCCTAAGTTGGAAGATCCAGGTGCTTTCGCGATTCCTTGTAATATTGGGAGTGCTGATTTGCTAAAGCTCTTTGTGATCTTGGGGGGTGTATCAATTTGATGCCCTACTCAGTGTTTTAAAACCTTGGGAATTGGGAAACCAATTACCACATCTATGAAGTTTAAAATTGTGATGACCCAAAAGGTCATCCTAAGTAATTCCATCTAAATCTGTATTCCGAGGCCCCGAAAGCCTCCGTTAATCTCACCTCGATATGTGTGCACAGCCCGGGCATGTAGCCGGGAAGCTTCTATGTGAAAATTTGATAAAAATGGAATTTTTGAATTGAATAATTGAATAAAGTTGACTTTGGTCAACATTTTTGGAAAATGGACCCGGACCCGTGATTTGACGGTCTCGGAGGGTCCGTATGAAAATATGGGACTTGGGCGTATGCCCGGAATCGAATTCCGAGGTCCCAAGCCCGAGAAATGAATTTTTAAAGAAAATTGTTTTCTAAAAATAATAAAGGATTTTCAAAATGAATAATTATGTAAAAACTATGTTAACGGGCCCGTATTATGATTTCAGAGTCCGGAACAGGTTTATTATATGTTATGTGACTTATCTGTGAAATTTGGTGTAAAACGGACTCGAAATGACGGGTTTCGGATAAAAATCGGAATAATTAAGCCTTATTAAGTTTTAAGAAATTTCTATGAGTTTTGAGGTTTAATTCATTGATTTTGATGATATTTTGATGATTTAAAAGCTTGAATAAGTCCGTAGGATGTTTTGGGAGTCGTGTGTGTTTTTGGTTTTGAGACCAGAGGGCTCGGGTGAGTTCCGGGTAGCTAACGGGATGTGAAATGCATGAAACATCTGATGTTCTTGGACTGTTTCTGATGTCTAGTGTAATACCCTTCGCGAACGCAGCCAAGGGCTCGCGAACGCGAAGGGAAATTAGTGTGGCTTGGGTTTTGTTCTACGCGAACGAATGGGAACGGTCGCGAACGCAGAGCTATGGGGGTACTGCTCTACGCGAACGCGACGCTCCTCTCGCGAACACGTAGTGTTATAGGGTGGGGTCTGGGGTCAGGTAGGTTTGTTTTTCGCAAACGTGGGCACAGGCTCGCAAACGCGGAAGGTTAGGGAGTCAGACCTTCGCGAACGCGGCCCCGGCTCCGCGAACGTGTAGGTCCCAATAGCTAACCCTTCGCGAACGCGGCCAAGGGCCTGCGAACGCGAAGGGTAATTTTGCCCAGTTATTAAGAATACCTCAAAAACAAAATACCATACGGGAATATCACATTTTCAACCTTCTTCTTCTCCTTCCACCCCCATTGACGATCCTCAAGCTAATTTCCCTCCATAAACACTTGGGTAAGTGATCTTAACTTCTAATTCTCCCATTTCCTTCCATAATCACTAGAACATCTAGGCCTAAAATCATAAAATCAAGTAGAAATTAGGGGTTTTGGGTAGAGTTAGGTTTTTGGGAAAATTGAGTGATTCAACCTCAATTTGGGGTCGGATCTTCAAACAAATTATATATTTTAGCTCGTGGTGTTATGGGTGATCGGGTTTTGGTCCGAGCCTCGTGTTTGGACCAAGCGGGCCCGGGGTCGAATTTTGGTATTTTTGGAAGAATGCTAGAAATTGAATATCTAGGCTATGGGATGGTGTTATTGAGTCTTTATTGATATTATTGAATTAATTATGCCTAGATATCTTTGTTAC
>ML251283.1:0-12605 GCA_005239495.1 Nicotiana undulata | reverse complement strand
CTAGCGAGTGTGGTGTTAGGCGCCATCACGATCACTAAGGTTGGGAATTTGGGTCGTGACAAATACCGCTCCAAAACCAACTCTAGAAGCATCACAATGGACTATATAAGAACCCGAACCAGTAGGCATAACCAATATCGGAGCTGTGGTCAATGCTGACTTGAGCTTCTGAAAGCTCTCCTCACACTCATCAGACCATCTGAATGGAGCACCCTTCTGGGTCAATATGGTCAAAGGCGAAGCAATATAAGAGAATCTTTCCACAGAGCGACGGTAATATCCCGCCAAACCAAGGAAACTCCTAATCTCTATAGCTGAGGACGGTCTGGGCCAACTCTGCACGGACTCAATCTTCTTCGAATCAACCTGAATACCCTCACTAGACACCACGTGCCCCGAGAAAGCTACTTAACCAAGCTAAAACTCACACTTGGAGAATTTTGCATAAAGTTTCTCCTCCCTCAACCTCTGTAACACCACTCTCAAATGCTAGCTTGCTCTTCCTGGCTACGGGAATAAACCAGGATGTCATCAATGAACACAATGATGAACGAATCAAGGTAAGGCTAAAATGCACTGTTCATCAATCGCATGAACGCCGCTGGTGCATTGATCAACCCAAATGACATAACCAGAAACTCATAATGACCATATTTGGTCCTAAAAGCAGTCTTCGGAATGTTAGAATCCCGAATCTTCAACTGATGATACCCAGATCTCAAATCAATCTTGGAGAACACTCTAGCTCCCTGAAGCTGGTCAAACAAGTCATCAATACGGGGCAAAGGATATCGGTTCTTCACCGTAACCTTATTCAGCTGCCTATAATCAATACACATGCGCATGAAGCCATCTTTATTTTTCACAAACAACACCAGTGCACCCCAAGGTGACACACTAGGCCGAATGAACCCCTTATCTAGGAGTTCCTGAAGCTGCTCTTTCAATTCTTTCAGCTCCGTTGGTGCCATACGATAAGGTGGAATAGAGATAGACTGGGTGTCTGGCACCAGGTCAATACCAAAATCAATATCCCTATCAGGTGGCATGCCTGGAAGGTCTGCAGGGAATACGTCCGAAAAATCACGGACCACAGGGACATAATCAACAGAAGGAGTCTCACTACTAACATCCCTTACAAAAGCAAGATAAGACTCACACCCTTTCTCAACCATACGTTGAGCCTTCAAATAAGAAATCACGCTGCTAGGCGCATGCTCTATAGACCCTCTCCACTCAACTCTCGGAACTCCGGGCATAGCTAGGGTCACGGTCTTAGCGTGACAATCAAGAATAGAATGACATGGGGATAACCAATCCATGCCCAGAATCACATCAAAATCAACCATACGGAGTAACATCAAGTCCACTCGGGTCTCCAAACCCCCAATAGATATAACACACGATCGGTACACACGGTCCACAATAATAGTATCACCCACTGATCACGCTCAACTGTGTCTAATGAAAGACTACGCAGGCGTTGCAAATATAACTTGGGGTATTATGCCTAGAGTCGATCCCACAGGGAGTTAACGTATCAAGAAAAGCCGCTTCAAAGTACTAAATTCTTACTTAATCAACTTCCGCAACTTTATGAATAATAAGAGATGTTGTAATTACTATTATCGTTAACCACAATGATAAACTATGATTAAATAACAAATAGATGTAAACTATTGGAATAAAGGTCTAAGGCACTGGTTTCCCCCGTTGGTTTTTCCCTAGTTTNTTACGGTTCACTTTAGATTGCACCCAAGGTATATTATTTCTAACCCAACCTCTAAACCCTCGGTTATGACTTTCGTCTATACTCCGGGAGTGGTGTTGTTCAACAACTACCTAAATATGCACTCTTTCTCCAGCAGATACATAATAAATAGGAACAGCTGGTTGAGGGCCTTTCAACTAACTACAATCAAAACGTAGTTGAACAAATAGAGATTAATACCCAATTCACAACTATATTAACATGCCAACAAATTCATCTCCAACGGATTCCACCAAAACCTTAGATTAAAGAATTTAGCTACTCATAATAATAACAAAAACTACAAAAGAATTCATAGTCAATGGTAAAAGAACAAAAGAGGAGAATAAAGATTGATGCCCAATTTTCCTCCTTGCCTCTTGCCCTTGCTTTTGATGTTTTCCACTTTTAAAAACTGATTCTCCCTCTCTCTTGGGCGAATTCCTTAAGTTTATATAGGGTTTGGGGCTAAAAATCCCGTGTTTTGCACTTTAGTCCCTGAAGTTTACACGTCCTGCCGCGGTCGCACCGCGGTTACGCCAGGACCGCGGCCAAACAGGTTCTCTGAATCTGAGGCTGCTTCCTACCGCGGTTACACCGCGGCATGCCTGCTTCAGCTCTACTTTTGCTTATTATTTGGTGCACTTTGTGGGTATTATTTGATTGGCCTCCTTTTTCCCGTAATTGACTCCAAAAATGTTCTAATGTCCTTTTCTTGTGATATATCACCTGCAACGCATGAAAAGCACTAATCAGAGCATTTTGTTATCAATATTTACATTAAAAACGATACAAAATGTGGTTCCTTAGGGTCCTAATTATAGTAAAATTTACCTATTATCACCCACCGGAGTCGAAACATGAATAGACGTAACTAAAGACTCACGGGGCATATTTAGAAAGTGGGAAAAATACGACAAAACATAAGAGTATGTGGAAACAGGGTCAAATAAAGACAAAGCATCACTGTGACAAAGTGAGATAGTACCTGTAAACACCGCATCTGAGGCCATAGCATCAGGTCTAGCTGGGAGTGCATAAATACGTGGCTGACCTCCACCTGCTTGACCTCCCCCTCTAGGGCAGCCTCTAGCTACCTGACCCCCACACCTGGCTGCCTAGGTAGGTGGTGAAGTGACTGGGGCTGATGTCGAGGGCTGAACCCTCTGCTGAGATGAACTACCAGGATGACGAGGACACTGCCTCCACCCATGTCCGAACTCTCCATACTCAAAACAACCACCTGGAGCTGGAGATAGGGATTGAATAGAACCCTTGCCACCATGATAACCACTGGATGAACCATGCATAGAAGAACCCTGATATGATGATGCTATGGAGGAACTCTGAGCTGGAAGGGCACTAAAGATGAACGTCCCTGATGAGAACTGCGAGGATCCTGCCTAGAAGATGCGCCACTGTAAGCTGGGTGAGCTAGCCGTGGAGGTCTAAATGGACGACCTCTGTTGTGCTGAAAATTCCCTATATGAGGGGAACCACTAAAGCTACATGATCCCCGAGGCCTCTTGGCCTCCTTCTCCTCACACTCTTGTCTGTGAACTGACTCAATATCTCGAGCAATGTCAAAAACCTGCTAAAATGTGGCACCTGACACCCTCTCCCTAGTCATAAAGATTCGAAGATGATACGTAAGACCATCTACAAACCTTCTGATCCTCTCCCTATCAGTAGGGACTAACTCAGAAGCATGTCTAGCCAACTCAGAAAATCGCATCTCGTACTAAGTAACTGACAACTCTCCCTGGTGCAGCTGCTCAAACTGCCTGCGTTGCTCCTCTCTGTGGGACTGAGGAACATACTTCTCCAAAAAGATCGTGGAGAACTGTTTCCAGGTAAGGGGTGTTGAACCAACTGACCTACGCCTATCAAATGCCTCCCACCAAGTGAAAGCAGCACCAACAAACTGAAACATAGCAAATGAGACCCCACTGGTCTCCAGAATACCCGCAGTACGGAGTATCCTCTGGCACTTATCTTGAAAACCTTGGGCATCCTTACCCTCTGTGCCGCTGAAAATCGGAGGCTGAAGTCTACTGAACCTCTCCAGCCTACGTTGCTCATCCTTGGGCATAGGTGGCACTACATAGTCCTGGACTGGGGCAATCGATTGGGCTGGGACTACCCCCGGTGCCTAAATACCTTGTACAGCCTGCTCAGGTGTCCGGATAGCTGGAGTCTGAATGCCTCCCCCGGCCTGAGCTGCAGTGGCACTAGGATACATAGCAACTACCTGAGCCAAACTGGTACACACCGTCAATATCTGAGCCAAGGTCTTCTGAAGACCCGGAATAACAATAGGCACTACCGGTGCCTGAGCCTGTCCCGCTGGAGCACCCTCAGTGGGAACCTGATCCTGAATGATAGGGGGATCCTGTGGCACTGTCCCGGCTGCTGCACGGGCTGGTCCCCTACCTCTACCATGGCCTCGGCCCCTCGTGGGTTAAGCTGGTGTCTGCTCATCCTGATCCGTAGCGCGTGTCCTCGCCATCTGTGAGAGAATGAAACAACAGGAGTTTAGATTTCAAGAACCAATAGAATGGCACAAAAGAGTTCAAGAAAATGAGATTTTTCCTAAGAGTTCTGTAGCCTCTCGAAGATTAGTACAGACGTCTCCGTACCAATCCGCAAGACTCTACTAAACCTGCTCATGACTGTTGAGTCCTATATAACCTAGAGCCCTGATACCAACTTGTCACGACCCCAAATCCTAACAGGTCATGATGGTGCCTATCGTGGAACTAGGCTAGCCAATCAATCATCACACAACTACTCATTCATTTTAATATAAATTCTCAAAAATCAATAATAACCAGCAAACAGAGTATAAAATAATTTCTTTAAGTCTTTAAGCATCAATAATATAATTCAACAGTCTAAACTAATTCCCCAAGACTAGAGTCAACCGATCACGAGCATCTAAGAATAAAATATAACTCTACTAATGTCATAAACCAATGTCTAGGAATGAAATACTAAGACTAATAAAGGAAGGGAAATGGAAAAGCTGCGGACGCTGGACAGCTACCTCGAAATCCCAAACGCTGATGACAACAAACTCGGGCGATTGGGTATGTTTGGAAAAGGCCTCGGGGGCCCAGGATACCATTCGTACGTCGTGCGCGTTGAGTTTGAAGCTCAAAAGAGCTGCTGGTGCACCAGTTCTGGTGTGACTGCACCAGCGGTTGGTCAGCCGCAGGTGAGAGCCACGAGCCGCGGGAGGGAAGGTGGAAGGACAGCCTAGGCACCGCAGGTGCGGATGCCTTAATGCACTTGCGCGGTCGCAGGTGCGAGGCCAGTGGTTGCAGGTGCGAGCCTTTGTGCAGGTGCGGTCCCTCGAGCCTGCAGATGTGGGGCTTGGACAATATGGGAGGATGCGCACGTGGGATGGATTTTCCAAAGGTGCGGCCATCTCCCGTAGGTGCGGAAAAGCTGAAGGCAGTGAGGTTCTTTTAAAATCGGGACTTAGGCAATTATAGAGTCATTTATTTCAACCTTGGTCGATTTGAGAGCTCTTTCGGAGAGGATTTCGACCTAGCCTTGTGAGGTAAGTAAATTCTACCTAATGTGAGTTTAATACATAGTTTATGGGTAGATTTTAACATGTAAATTAGTGAAAATCATGGGTTTAGAGGAAAACCTAGGGTTTTGATAAAACTGGAGTTTTACCACGAAAACGGTTATGGAACTTAGTAAAAATTATATATTTGTGTTCCTAAGGTTATGGGTAACAACTTTCTTTGAAAATTTCCAGAATCCGAGCATGTGGGCCTGAGGGTGAATTTTAGGAATCTTACAAATTAGGTTGGGTAATCACTTAAATGGTGAAATTATGAACTTTTGAGCATAGATTGATTAGTTTATGTAATGTTGACTAGCTTCGAGTTGTTGGGCATCAAATTTGGAGGTTTGAGCGCATTCTTGAATTAAGGGATTATGATTTGGTACGAGGTAAGTCTCCTTTCTAACCTTGCAAGAGGGAAATGTCCCCATAGGTGAATTTGATTAAAAATATGGGTATTTGTGGGGGCTACGTACGCACGAAGTGACGAGAGTCTGTACATAGCTACTATTCCTATTATGTCTGGGTAGTTTAGGCTTTCACCATGCTTGTGAACACCGTTATTCAATGATACTTGTTATTTGTGGTAAATGGAATTAAGTTGAGAATTTCCAAGGATTTAAAGCTTCCAATTGAATTGCCTTTTTTTTCTTTTTAAAGAAAAGAATTAAGAAAAAGAATTTCATTTAAATGACTTAAATTTATATTTGACCGCGTCGCATGAAGATTCGCGAGCGGGGTGAATAGATGCATCTACGGTTCGCGTCGTTCGTCCCTTCGACAGTGCACATTTTATAATTATGTTGGATCAGGCCTATCACGACCCCAAATCCTAACAGGTCGTGATGGCGCCTATCGTGGAACTAGGCTAGCCAACCATCACATAACTACTCATTCATTTTAATATAATTTCTCAAAAATAAATAATAACCAACAAACAAAGTATAAAATAATTTCTTTAAGTCTTTAAGCATCAATAATATAATTCAACAGTCTAAACTAATTCCCCCAAGACTGGAGTCAACCGATCACGAGCATCTAAGAATAAAATATAACTCTACTAATGTCATAACCAATGTCTAGGCATGAAATACTAAGACTAATAAAAGAAGGGAAATGGAGAATCTGCGGACGCTGAACAGCTACCTCGAAATCTACCTAGATCTGCACACAGGGGTGCAGGGAGTAATGATGAGTACACCAACTCAGTAGTAATGAAAATAAATCACAGTCTGAAGTATATGATAGACACAACACAAAACACCAATCCACAAAACAGTAAAACATCAAGTCTCAGTACAATATACATAAGTTCGAAAACTAATTTCCAGAAAATCCTTTGAAACAAGTATATTTTTCCAATATTTCTCAGTAAAACTCTCAGTAATATCAGTTTGAAAAATGAAGTGAATCATAGTCAAAAACTCAGTAAAATATCATCATAAAACTGCCCCTCGGGCCATAATCATCATTCGTAACAATTTCCCTCAGCACCTCACCATCACTCAGTATCAGCCCCGCAGGCAACCTCACTGTCACTCATGCCTCCCAATCACTCATCACTCGCCACTCATACTCAGTAGGTACCTGCGCTCACTGGGAGTGTGTACAGACTCTAGAGGGGCTCCTACAGCCCAAGCGCTATAAATAAGCCACATCATGGCATAAATCACTCTCAGGCACTCGGCCTCTCTCATATCATAACATCCTCACAACATTGGCCCTCGGCCTCACTCAGTCATACACTCTCAGCATGCCACTCGGTCCATGAATAAAATGGGTTTTCGACCCAAAATAGTATTTCTTTTCAAGAAATAGTAATATTATCAAATAAGAGTGTCAATAATTTCACAAGAAAGACTGAGTGTAAAATCATAGTTTCAAAGTAGTGAGAATATCAGTAAAATAGCCCCCAAGGGGTAAAAAAGATCGGCACTAGGCCCCAAACATGGCTTACAGCCCAAGTATAACAAAACATAGTAATATTAATAACCATATGCTTTAAAAGAGGTTTCGCCACTCAATAGTTGCCCAAAAAGGAACAATTTTCCAATTTTCAAATTCGTGCACGCCCCACACTCGTCATCCTGTGTGTGCGTCACTCCAAATCCATGAAAGGATGTAGAGTACGGGGTTTCATACCCTCAGGACAGGATTTAAAGACATTACTTACCTCAAACTAGCCCTAAAAGCTACTCTGCAACCCACTTGCCTCTCGAATCAACTTCCGAGTGATCAAAATCTATAAAGATCAGATTTTTATCATCAAATCATGCTAAGGGAATGAATTCCAATTGAAAAATATCAATTTTAGCACAAAACCCGAAATTAGCCAAAACACGACCCCCGTGCTTGCGTCTCGGAACTCGACAAATTTTATAACAAAATGTTCTTCATCATCTCACGAGTTCGTACATATAAAGAACTCCAGATCGGCGTTCGTTTGACCCCTCAAATCATCCCTAAAAGGTCTCATATTATCAAGCCCTAATTTCATCTTTTTCTACTAATTTTCATAAATTAAACGATGATAATTTGGTCCTTAATCACATATAATCGAGTTATAGGGTCCAAAATCCTTACCTCAATGAAGAACTATGGTTTTCTCTCTTCAAAATCGCCTCAAAAGCTCTCTTTTCGTTCAAAAATGGTGGAAAAGTGGGTATTGGTCGCGGAGGGTTTTAATATAAACTGATCAGTCATTCCTTCATCGCGAACGCGGCCTCCTCCCCGTGTTCGCGAAGCACATTTTCTCCAGGCCCCCAGATTATCCTACGCGAACGCACAAAAAGTATCGCGATCGTGATGCCTGCCTGGCCAACCCTCTACGAACGCGGTCGACCCCTCGCGATCGCACAAGTCAAAACTCCCTGGGGGTCCAATCGCTCAGGCCTCTTCGCGAACGCGTGCCTTTCACTGCGAACGCGGTGCTTCCTCACCCTACACCTACGTGTTCGCATCTGCCCCTTCGCCAATGCGAATAACAAATAGCCACCTCCCCAGATAACCTTTCGCGAATGCGGAGCTCCACCTGCGAACGCGATGACCAATATTTCTGCAACATCACACCAGAAAAAACAACAGACTTTACAAGTTCAAAATTGCCCGTTAACCATACGAAATCAATCTCGAGCCCCTCGGACCCCAACTAATTATACCAACACATCATAAATGATCATTCAAACTTAGTTGCACTCTCAAAACACTAAAAATAACATCAAAACACCGAAATCACATCGAATTCAAGCCTAAGAACTTTGAAATTTCTAATTTCCACTAGCGATGTCGAAACTATGAAAAATACATTCGATTGACCTGAAATTTTGCAGACATATCCAAAATTACATTACGAACCTGCTCCAACTTCTGGAATTCCATTCCGACCCCGATAGCCTATATTCCACTGCCGACCGAAAATCACCAAAAACTAAATTTTTCCAATTCAAGCCTAATTCTAAATCGGACATCACAAAAATATTCCAAACACACTCTTAAGTACCAAATCACCTATCAAAGCTATTTGATCCATAAAATCTTCATTCCGAGGTCGTTTACCAATAAGTCAACTCTCAGTTGACTTTCCCACTTTAAGGCTATTTTTTAAAGACTAATGACTAAACCCATTTGGAAACATAATGTTTTAATACTAACAAAAAATTGTACCTTTCCTTTAGCTTGCGGCAATGTCCCACGATATCCATTCCCCATTTCATCAATGGCCATTGGGAAATAACAGTATGTAATAATTTTGCTGGGTGATGCATTCTGCTGGGTTTAATTTCATATTATAGTTGCGGAGGATTTTGAAGGTGCTCAAAAGATGTTGAAAGTGATCTCCTACTCGTGCTAATTTGACTAGCATATCATCGATATAGACTTCCATAGTTTTTCCCAAGTGTTCTTGAAACATATTGGTCACAAACCTTTGATACGTGGCCCTAGAGTTTTTCAAACCAAAAGGCATGACTTTGTAATAATAAAACTACCTGTCTGTAATAAACGAAGTTTTTTCCTCATCTAGAGGGATCCATCTTAATTTGGTTATAACCTTAATATGCATCTAAAATATTCAACAGCTCATGACGTGCGGTAGAATCAATCAATTGATCTATATGCGGTAAAGGGAATGAATCTTTTGGGCAAGCTTTATTTAAATCAGTATAATCTACGCAAACCCGCCATTTTCCATTCTTTTTTGGGACTACCACGGTATTAGCTAACCAATTGGGGTATTTTACCTCTCGTATTGAATCGATTTTTAAGCGTTTTTGTACCTCATCCTGAATCACTTGATTTCTGAAAGAGCCTTGCTTCTTCTTCTTTTGCTTGATAGGTAGGTACGAGGGATCTTCATTTAGTTTGTGGGTCATCACCTCCGAGGTATACCTGTCATATCTTAATGCGACCAGGTAAAACAATCTGTATTAGCTTTTAAAAGTTCAATTAACTTACATCTCATTTTTGGGCTTATCTTTGCTCCAATATAAGCTTTTCGGTCTGTCCACTGCTCAAATAGTACAATAGCTTCGAGCTCTTCAATTGTTGTTTTGATGTTTTCATTCTCCTCTAGTTCTTGAATGACATTAGGTCTTGAATCCACATCTGTTTGCCTTGAGCCACTTTCATATGAGATCTTATTTACCACGTTTTTAACGAGATTCTCGTTTGTATCTTTGCTTGCTTTGTGTGAATCCACCATTGAATTGATATTCTTAGAAACTTTTTGATCTCCTCGGATTTGTTGAATTCCTATTTTGAACGAAACTAAATAGCTTGATGTAATGTAGACAGTACAACATCCATGTCATGAATCCATGGTCTCCCAGTAATCACATTATAAGCCATGTCTGTGTCTATTACTTGAAATTTCGTATCATTGATGAATCCTTCTACAAATGTGGTTAGCACTATCTCCCCTTTCGTAATGTATCGAATCGAGATAAGGAACGTTCTTTAGGTCACATCTCGTCGCCAATCTACATTTCGTTCACCACTCATAGATGAATAATATTCACGGAGCTACCTGGGTAAATCAAAACTCATTTACATTAGTATCATGTACAAGTAAAGATAATACCAGAGCATCATTGTGAAGAATCATCAAGCCATCTGCATTTGCATCATCAAACGTTATACTATCTTCCTCAAAAGCTTGACGAACTCGCTTCCCGTGGGTTACTGTGAACTTCGACGTCTTTCTGGCAGTTATGTATGTTACACCATTGACTTTTTGATGATCCAAAAAGGGGTCATCTTATATAAATCTAATTGTGACTGTGTTGCGAGGCCCCGAAAGCCTCTGTTAATCTCACCTTGATGTGCGTGTGCAGCCCGGGCGCGTAGCCCGGAAGCCTTTATGTGAAAACTTGATTAAGAGTTGAATTTATGATAATTAATTGAATAAAGTTGACCTTGGTCAACACTTTTGGTAAACGGACCCGAACCCGTGATCTGACGGTCCCAGAAGGTCCGTAGGAAAATATGGCACTTGGGCGTACGCCCGGAATCGAATTTCGAGGACCCAAGTCTGAGAAATGAATTTTTAAAGAAAATTATTTTATGAAAATGAACCTTGATGTGAAACTTGTGTTTTCGGGCCCGTATTATGGTTTCGGAGCCCGGAACAGGTTCAGTATGTGTTATTTAAGTTATCTGTAAAATTTGGTAAGAAATGGACTCGATTTGACGGGTTTCGGATCAAAATGGGAAATTTAGAGTTAATGAAGTTTTGAGAAATCTCATGGAATTTGAAATTGGTTTGGAATGTGATTTTGTGTTCCCGAGGTCCGAATGAAATTCCAAGACCGGGGATAGTTCTGTTATGTCATTCATGACTTGTTTGCAAAATTTGAAATCATTCCGAGTAGTATAGACCGATACGGTGCATTGAAGTGAATTCAAGAATTTCAAGTTCTTAAGTTTTGATTCAATTTGGTTTTGGGGTTGAATCTTGAATTTCGTTATTGCTTTTCATGTTCCGGAAGTTCGAGCGAGTCCGTATCATGAATACAGACTTGCCGGTGCTTTTGGACGGGGTCCTGAGGGGCTCGGGTGTGTTTTAGACCCCCGGGAGCTAAGTTAGAAAAACCAGAAATTTCTGTTATCTGGTTTCCTTTTCTGCAATCGCAGAAGGTGGGTTGCGATCGCGGAGAAGGATTTTGCTGGGCTGTTGATTTTTCACTGCGATCGCAACCTCCCCTTTGCGATCGCAGAGGTCTGGGTTCCACACCTTCACGATCGCAGCTTTTTCTCGCGATCGCATTGAGTCGCATCTAGGCCGGGTGAGTTTGCTCTTCGCGATCGCAGGACCTCTGCCGTGATCGCAGAGGTCTGGCCAGTTGGCCTTCGCGATCGCAGGACCTCTGCCGTGATCGCAGAGGTCTGGCCAGTTGGCCTTCGCGATCGCAGGACCTCTGCCGCAATCACAGAGGTCTGGCCAGTTGGCCTTCGCGATCGCAGGGCCCTTGTCGCGATTGCAGTTAAGGAATCCCTGGGCAGTTTTGGGCGCAGTTGTGGTCCGAGGGGTAGATTAGACACAAGGTGAGTCTCCTTTCTAACCTTGTAAGAGGGAATTGTCCCCATAGGTGATGTATATGCTATGTGTAAATTGTTTGGGGGCTACGTACGCGCCAAGTGACGAGAGTCCGTACGTAGCGGCTATTATTGTTATGTCCGGGTAGTTAGGCCCACATCATGACTTGTATGCTTTCTCGTAATGCCTATTATGCTTTTCTCGTAATGCCTGATATGTTTTTCTTTGTAATGCTTTATATGATTTATTGTGACGCCATATGTACTATGAGATTATGTTTTGTATAGTGTTGTTCCTCTGAGGCTTTATGGAAAATTGTTGAATGGCAAGGAATTTGTTATGGAAAGTAAGTATTGTAAGATATTGGGATCGAGTCGTACGCCACGGCAGGTTTGAGAGTGATTATGTCTATATGGGATCGGGTCGTACGCCACGGCAGAGTTGAAAAGAAATTGTGAAATATATGGGATTGGGCCGTACGCCACGGCAGTGTTGAGAAATTGTGAAATATATGGGATCGGGCCGTACGCCACGGCAGCGTTGAGAAATTGTGAAATATATGGGATCGGGTCGTACGCCACAGGAGTGTTGAGGAATAATTGTGATATACACATGGGATCGGGTCATACGCCACGGCGAGTTTAGAAGGTACCTTATGGGAGCGGGTCGTAAGCCACGGTGGATCTAAGAATTTGTGATTATTGTTTCATTCGGTGGTCTTACCCTTGAAAGTGCTTTATTGT